>BGPR01014220.1:0-13990 GCA_013235015.1 Araneus ventricosus | reverse complement strand
TTCAACAAATTTTAAACAACAATACGAGTACGAACAATATATAAATGAACTTAATAATTGTCTTCAAGCAACAATTAATGAATTTTTAATTGTTATTTTTGAATTATAGTTGAATATAGAAAAATGTAGTTAATTTTACACAATTCGGTTATTGTTATCAATCGGTTAATGTTATCAAAATTTTTAAACCCCGAAGTGATCATATTAAGCGGAATCTACTGTATTTTAAAGAATGGAATAAAATGGGTCAAAAATCATTCTTACAAATTTTATTAAGCTCGTTAGACTCTTATCCTAACCTGAGCCCTTGGCGTTATTAAAAAAAACTCTTTTGTGCTGAGGGATAGTTGGGGGGTTACAACAATAAGGGTTACTCACAAATAAAAATAATCAGGGGGTACGTGAGTGAAGAAGGATTGGGAATCGCTGTGTTAGATGGAAGTCAATAACGTTATATTTCACTTAAAAAGCTTCCGAACAAAAATAAAATAACTGCAATAAAATGAGAAAGTACTACTCTCCTACGGCCATGAGAAAAACTCCAGACACCAGATATACCAGTGGCGGTCGTTATGGAAACGGGATATTCCAATGCATTTGAGGGGTAAGGGAAAGGACTTTATTTCATTTGGCGCAGACAGAAAAGGCGGAAGTCCCATTTCGTTTTGTACTTCTGTTGAAAACGAATCCCTCGCGTAACGAAGTGCGGTTAGTTTGCCAAATGTTGCGGTTCATTTTATACCCTTTTCTCTTTTCTTTGACTCGTCTATTTGAGGCAACGCTTTTCAGGGTTTTTTTCGTGGCGGTAGGTCAGTACTTATGTTTTATACAAAATTATAAAATTAAACGATTTGCTAGAATCATTCCCACAATTTGCTAGAATCATTTTCGTCAATCCGAGCTATATTTTTAAAAATAATTTTTCACATGCATAAATGAAATATGCAGAATCATTTTTCGATACGATTCGTATTTTGAAGAAAATATTATAAACGTTAAAAGTAACTCTGACACACAAGAAAAGGGAAAAAAGCGATATTAAACCTTCATCCAGATGCCCTCTAATTTGTAACAAACAACATATTTTGCAGGTTGTTTACGTATCAGATGCAGTTGCCTTTTTTAACCCATACGGTAATATAATGTTGCTTATGGTGTATATCGTTAAAAAAATCGTTCGATGGGGGTACGTGGATGTAGTCAAACAAGCAGGATAAAAAGTATAAAACGCTTTATTTCACGAAGGTGTCTGCAAAATACTAATCACAGGTAACGAAATTGAACAGCACTTGTATAAATTAGCAACAGATATCACCAATAAATCTCAGTAACTGCAGTTTCTAAAGCTCTCAATGTCTCAGTTCGCCAGCTTCACTGCTAACCAAACTCCAACTGATCCACTTGAGAGCTTGCTTTTATATCTTTTCCAACATGATGTGACGTCATATAGTAACCTCTAGAAGGTTCTTATTATTTCCAGCTCCTAGTAGAGATATTACCACAATTCATGCATTTTCTAGAAGATTCTCCTTGTCTCCAAAGTCGCCAAAGTGGTCGTCAAATTTGTCGCCAAAATGGTCACCAAGATCGAAGTTTATTGGGTTGACTCCCAGTAAAACTTCTGTGAAACTCTCTTTCTTGTCCTAAGATTAGCAGGTCAGGACACAACTTGACAACTTTGTAACAATATCAACAGAGTCAAGAAAACTGTGTCTGCATGTAAGTGACAAATCATTAAAGCGTTAAACAACCTTTATTACAAGTGATACAGTGGAATAATTTAAATATTTAACTAGCCGTTCCAGCCGGCGGCCAGCATCCACTTTGCTCATCACTGTCCTTGCCACCTGGCTGCTGCGAAGCTCTCAGCCACTACTTTTTCAGTTTTAAATACTGCATGAAGATCAGTGGAACAGACCATAAAACCATAGTAGATTTCATATTCTTTGTAGACAAAAGATTCCTTTAAAATTGTAAAATATTTCAATAAACCTCATCTATTTGTAATGTTTTGTATAACGTTTTCACGTATTTCGGCATAAAAGTCTTCAAATCATAAATACAGAATGAGATCGCCCTAACTAAACAGTTTCCATCACCTGCAATAGGTACTTTACAATATATTTGACACGCCATTGTGATGGAACTATTGAGATCTATATATTTATAATAATATGGTAAAACCTTCAGACAGTTCGCCAGCCCCAACCACCAGACAGAATTCGATATTTTTTTTCATTTGAAAGATTTTGACGTCTAGATCTGTCATCAAGGGTCGTCTGCCCCCCACCACCCTCCATTTTCGAACAAAATCGAAAAACCACTTCAACTCTGTATATTGTATATTGGTAAACCTTGTAGAAATACCTCAGCCCCAACCACCCGACGGATTTCGACAATTCATTTTTTAATTTTATGACGTCTAGATATGTTATCAAGGTCGCCTGCCCCCACCCCCCATTTTCGAACGAAATCTAAATAACGTATAGAGAATGTATGATGGAGAAATGTTTTTTTTATTTCGTTCGAAAACTGGGGGGGGGGGGGGGCGGTCGACTCTTGATAGCATATCTAGATGTCATAACCTTTCAAATGAAAAAAAAAAATGTATAAATGCGCGCGGACTCGGTGAAGGTTTTTTTACCAAATTATTTTAAATAGAATATAGTAGAAAATTTAATCAGCTAAAATTAATCATAGAAACACAATCAATTGGAATTTATGTGACCAAAATTTGGTCATATTCTTTAGAATTTAAATTTATTTACTACCGAAGTGAATAAAAATGATTCAAAAATATTTATTTTGAGCATTTGATTTTTTCATTACCTTCTCTTAAGGCACTTTAACTGCATTAAAGTGATTAAATGCATTAGCATGGCCAGCAATACAAGCTGTTATTTTAAAAAATTGATTGACACAGCATTGGAAATACTTTAAATTATGTTTATCTAAAATTTGGCATCTAAACTTGAATTGAATAATTTTATTCAAGATATTTAACTCAATATAAATGATTCCTCACACAGTACGCTGACTTTTACATTCTCATAAATATTCAACTAAATTCAATAACAGTCAATATATTCTAAGATACCCACTGAATTAATGTCCTACCTTCAATGACACATTTACTGTGCCCTCGAATAAATTAATTCGATAAATTCCCCGAAATTTCACTTAATATTTCTGAAAAATTTATTCATACGAATACCTTATTCAATAAATAGAGAAATAATGAAACTCTATACAACTTTATTTTAAAAGTACTTCAGAGTAATTTTCTATACTTATAAAAGACAATGTTTGTGTGCGTGTGTGTGTGTTTGTCTGCGATGTCCAGACGAGTCTATCGCACTTACAGCCATGCAATTTGGCACACATGTAGTCGTAATGGTGACTGAATGAACCTCGAAGCCGAAATTTTAAATTTTAATTTAGAATTTTTTTTATTTAATGTTTTGTGTTATTTTGGTTGATTTTTCGCACTCATTTCTCAATAGAATGGTTTTGAATAATTGCACGACAAAAATAGATACACCATCGGAAAGAGCACGCGCTTTCCGTTCTAATGAAGTTAGTTTAGAACTTCTAACGTAATTTACTGAATTTTGAGAATTTTTTAAAAAATAGTCAGTTTTGCCATCTAAATGTTAGATTTGTTTTTAAATTTGTTGCATCCGACTTTCTAATGACACTATTATTTTCAATTTTTTTCAGCTTATAACTAGAACGGTTCTGTCGGATTTAAAGCAAGAACGGTTAAAATATCTTTCCCCGTTTTTTTTAAATTAATTTTTTTCTGGGCCGTTGAGAGTTATTTTTCTCGATCGATTTCCTCTCCCGGCACTTCTTCGGAAGGTTGCTGCCAATTTTGATTGGCGGACGTACAGGAGACGTCATCAACTTCACCTGAATGAATTACTTCGATTATTACTTTCGGATTTGATTTATATTTTGCTTGCTATATAATAATCATTTTCACGTTCCAATTTTGTAATATTGTTTTGGATTAACGTACTCTGTGCTGTAGCGCGAAAAAAAAAATAAGCAGGAAAATCAAAAAATGTGTATCTTTTGTTTTGATTTTGTTTTCCAAACTTTTTCATGTCATTGTGGGCATTTTTTTTTTCATTTTGTTGAAGTGTTGATTCCACGGGCAACGCCGTGCGCGTACTGCTAGTGTTTTATAAAAGAGAGAAACGAATCATAAAATCTGGGAGGATGTCTGGCAAAAGTCTGCACAAAATGAAATTAAAAACCAAATAAGAAATGTCTCAGCACAGAATTCCCATATATAAGAAAAAGGTTTGTTTGAGAACCCTGAGTATGAACAGAATGTCCACTCTCAAACTCAGAAATAGATTCGATGTAGCTTTTGATGCTATTTCTTCCTCATGAGACGGTTTCAAATAAATCTACTTTATATTGTTTTAAGTCTGTCTCTCTAAGTTTAATGTTTACCTTCTGCATTTTCCAAGAATCAGCTGACCCCTGTTTCGGCTCCTTTCCTACTGGTCGTTTCAAAATGCCAAGACTAGCACTTTTGGACGATTTTACTCAGGAAAGGGGTGACAGACAGTGAGTGAGATCAGCGCATTTTCGGAGTTCTTTGTTAGGTCACGCTAAGTAAAATGTAAAAGTCCCCCCTCCATATTTCACTTCACTCCTATTTTGGTGAAATCAACTCCGTCTGGCGCATGCGCAAAAGCTCTGAGTGTTTCAGAATCCGAGAATTGTCAGTATCTAATGTAAGTTAGCATAAACACAAGATAATACTCGGTACTTTCTTATCACATTTTTTAGTATTTCAATTATTATTGAATATTTTGATCTTGATGATATTGTTACAAAATTCGTCCTGTGTGTGTACGATGAAAACAGTCCAACAAGAAGGTAACGGAAAATAACACTTTATCCTCGATTATTTCGGAAAACACGAAGCGCAGGTAACAGGAGAAACAGCACTTGCGCAGATTAGCAACACAAACAATAGCAATTCACTAATAAAAACAGCAATAACACAAACCATAGAGCTCAGCGTCTAACAGCTGACCAACTCGCAAAGCGAACAAGTCTCCAAAGAGATTCTTCGAACTCCGTAGACGTTCAAAGACGATTGTCTCATCTCAGCAACTCCCGGGTTTTTATACCTTTCCTGACAGGATGTGACGTCGCATGGAATAATCTGGTAAATTCTGTATACGTCCGCTTCTATTAGAGATATCGAAAAAATTCCAGCATTTTTAGGTCCTTCATTTTGTCGTCAAAGTTGCCAAATTTTTTCGCCAAAATGGCCGCCAAGTCCGGGGCTCGTTGACCTGCGTTCCTCGATAGGTGTAAGAACCACTTACAATATCGCTCGACGTCTAACAGCTTACTATCTCGCACAGCGGATGAAACTCCAAAGAGATATTCCAAAGACGTTCGCACTCTAACGGCGATCCCATTCGACCAACACGTTCAAAGTCGATCAACACACACTATTGTTCTGTGATCCGAGCACGGTCCTTTTGTAGCCTCCCCGACAGACCATAACATCACATGGAATCATCTAGATAAATCCGGATCTCGGCCCCTAATAGAGATATCGAGAAAATTCCAGCATTTTTGAGATCCCACATTTCGTCGCCAAGGTCAGTGGTCCAGGCTTGGTTTCTGCCGGTCAATCCATACTAACCCCTGTAAAACTCTCTTCCCAACCATAAGACTAACATTGCTGGGTAGCGAATTTTCATGTTTGTAACATTATTGATATATTTGAATCAACGTTAAAAAACTTCATATAAGCCGAATTGTCGCTTTAAAAGTTGAATACTATAATCCATCAAATCAACGTCGCAAAGTACAAAAGAAAAGCAGGGACATAATAATCTAAATCAAGATGTGTACTAGCAATTCTGTGAACAGTAGACCTCACGTCAAGAAAAAAAATGAAGATCTGCTCTTTGTGACGGTCTTTAATAGTTTAGTTTCTTTTTCTGAATGCAAATTATTTCACAAGTCTCAGATTTTATCAGTATCCACAAAATTACAATTTAATGTCTGCGTTTATAAGTATTAAGAAAATGACAATAAAATGTCTGCTTTTATCAATATTCACATAATAACAAGTAAATGTCCATTTATATCAGCATTCACAAAATTACAATTAAATGCCCCGTCTTTACCAAGATTATACAAATGTTTTAAAGAGCAGAACTTACCATTGACTCGCCATCATCTTGAAACGGAATCAAAAATTAAAAATTCTTACATATATATAATTTTTTATGACCTCAAGGATCCTTCATGCCGAAGAAATTCGGAAAAATTCGAACACCGAATTTGTTAACTGTGTAACAAACAAATTCACAGACAGACGGAATGCTGAATGGTCGAGTTGAAACAGAGCTCGTTTGATTGGTCAGTTATTTATTATTTTAGAAGTTTTAATATAATATTCATATCGAAAATTATAAATTCTCGAAATTATAGATCTCTTGAGAATTTGAAAGGGAATTCCGAAAATTATAAATTTCATGCATATTGTCTGCTTAAGACAACCGAAAAAACTTTAAGTTTTGTTTGTAATTTTTACCATTTAATTTAAATCTAAAGAAAATTTAAAAAAAATAGTTACTTAAGCACCCAATCCGCTTGGAGATAAAAGGAAATTATGAATCAGATGACACTTTTCATAACGATCGATGGTGGCCACTGTTTCAAAAGTTCTTAAATTGCGATAGAACATGTAACTTAAAATATTGATTAATATAGAAAACATTACAAAACGAAACATAAAAATATAATTGTACATTGAAATAAATACTTTATAAACTGCTATCATTACAAATAATTCGTCAGCTCAAACATTTCCACACACACACATGTTCCATAAATTATTCCAGCATTTTTATCATGAGTTCCATATAAAACGATCCAACAAATCCTCTTTTGACATTTCGACGCACCTCCATTACTTCTCTTGTAACATTATCTCATAGTTACTTAGGGCTCATTTCATCTCTTGCTCCCTTACTTAATAAATCATGGGCGGAGGTAATAAAGGACGAGTAGCAACACGAGTCCAGACGCCGCCAATTTGAGTTGGCGACGCGCCGTCCATCACTTGGCGACATTGATTCGATTTCTGTTTTCTAACGGTAGGCGTCAGGAGTAATGGGTTACTGTGTCCACTAGTAGCGCCCATTGTCCTGGTTGGGAGTATCAGACATTCCATTTATAGAAATAGATGTTTTATTTATTTAGGAGAAAAGAAAACTTGGGTTGAGGTTGGATGGGTAAAATGCCCACATATGATGATGAATTTGCTTCTAGCATATAGGCACGTCGCTCTTTATTTGATGTTTCGTATTTCAAATAAAGGTTTAATGTTTCCAGTGTTTTCTGTTTGGTAGGACTGAACGTGGAATAAAAATATTTATTTCCGCTATTGTATGGCGGATTTTTCTGTTATTGTTCATTGCTGTATTTCGGATACATATAGTATAAAAATATGTAGCTATTTCTCTCATCTTATGTCACTTAGATGAACTAAAACAATGCCATTTCTATTATATTAGGTCACTTAGATAAACTAAAACAGTGCCATTTTTCTCATCTCAAATCATTTAGATGAACTAAAACGGTGTCAGTTCTCTCATCTCAGTTCACTTAGATGAATTAAAATAGTGCCATTTCTCTATTCTAAGGTCACTTAGATGAACTAAAACAATGTAATTTCACTCATCTCAGGTCACTTAGATGAACTAAAACAATGCTATTTCTCTCATCTCAGGTCATTTAGATGATTTAAAATAGTGCCATTTCTCTCTTCTAAGGGCACTTAGATGAATTAAAACAATGCTATTTCTCTTATCTCAGATAACTTTAAATGAACTGAGACATTGTAATTTTTCTCATCTCAGATAACTTTAAATGAACTGAAACATTGTAATTTCTCTCATCTCAGGTCAATTAGATGAACTAAAACAATGCTAGTTCTCTCATCTCAGTTCATTTAGGTTATTTAAAATAGTGCCATTTCTCTCCTCTAAGGTCATCTAGATGAACTAAATAATATTATTTCTCTCATCTCAGGTAACTTTAAATGAACTGAAACAATGCAATTTCTCTCATCTCAGGTCACTTAGTTGAACTAAAACAATGCCACTTCTTTCATACTGTGTCACTCAGATGTTTTTTAAAATTAGATTAATGTAGGAATAGAACATCTGAGAGGCGTGGGCGATCTTTCATATCGCTTGGGTACGTTTTGTGCTCCTCATTGAAATCAGTTGGTTTTACGCTGTTTTAGGTATCTTCATACATCACTAAATGCTGGAGATCAGAAGTCTGAACTCTCAGATCACCGCGTCTAAAGTCGCGAGTTTTTCTCTTTATTTTTTATTTGCAATTTTTAAGTTGTTTACTATCGAATTGTTTAATACAAAATAGATTTAACATGCTAAGTGATAAATTCACTTAGTATTTATTTTTATTTCGTTTTAAACGCCCGTCGTCCCAGTCCCCGATTGGGTTTAGAGTGTTTCATAGGTCGACGGGAAAAACACAAAAGGTCGCAGGATAAACCAAAGTCCCACTAAAAATAAATATCAAACTATCATGACGCAAGAATTAGAAAGAAAATTCTAAATGCCTTTTTATGTTTGCTAATTTCTTAAATACTTTTTCTTGACAATTTTTGGTCCAAACACTTTATTTGTGCATTCATATTTACTAGAATTCTCTTCAATCGTTGATGATAGCCCGTTTGGTCATAAATGGACGAGTTTTCTGGTTTGTTCATTTACGTTAAAAACCGTGTCTTTATCTGCTTGTATGTTGGACTTCCTCTTTGAAGTTTCCATTGACTTAGCATTACACCGGAATTACGTACTACAGGCACTTAAATATAAATAAACAAAGCAGAAAACTCGTCCATACGATTCAATAAATTTTGTAGTCTCTCACTTCCAACTAATTCGAACGAAATAAAACCACACAAAATATACGAAAATTATTACCTTAGAGGCATCATCAAGCTTCAGCATTCTGTAAATATTCTAAATATAAATGGAAATTCCAAAGCACTTCAAGAAGTGTCGTCATTCATTAAGTCTGACGTCATTTTGCAAACGATAATTCGAGCAAAGCGACTTTTCTAATCTCGTTAGAAAATATGGAGTGTGTCACATCTAATACAAAGTCTAGAAGTCCGTTTGTTTTCACAAACAATATTGCTCCAAGAGCTCTCAGCATAAATATAAATTGAGTGAAAAGACTTCAGAGAGGAATCGGACGTGAAATTGAATAAATTATTTAGAAAATACGGTCGTGTTCTTTTCTCAATTATGATATGTCAGTTAATTTATTGCCTACATTATAATTTATGGGTGCCAATAACGAACTTTATGGGATTAGTTTTAATGGATATCATCAACAATGGTAATTATTTCTTTGCTTTTCTTCCATTTCCTTTTATTTCAGAAGTGTGAATATATTAATATTAAATCTAGCACGGTGGTTAGTTGAAAGAAGAATTTAACAACATGTCAAATCCTAATGTTCTCAATTTCTTTATCGTGAAACGAAAATATTTTCTTTCTACTTATCGACGATTTGATGAAATAAATTAGTTCAATGCTTAAAAATATAATCATTTAATTTTTGTAATGCGTAAAATTGGCAAATAATACAAAATGAAATACAGGGTTATACAGAAAGGAGGAGCAAATTTGGAATATTTATTTCCAATGAACCACGCTAGATAGATACACATATGATACATCACTGGATAGAGAAAATTTCAAAATTTTATTTTATACATTCAACATGAGCTCTATTTTTTATGCGACAAACGTAGAATCGGTAGTACGTTTCTTGCTACACACACAGTAACTTGCCCCTGGTTATTGAACTCACTGCTGTAACAATTCGATATCGCAAATCTTGAATAGTAGCAAGCATAGGTGGTACATACATGCTGTATTTGATGTATCCCTAAATAAAAATCGCAAAGGGTAAGATCTGGCGACCTTGGAGGCCATTTAAGTTGAACAACATCACGTTTCTCACATATTCCCATCCTTTATCCTGGAATTGTGTCATTCAGAATACTGCCATACCTCATGCAGGAAGTGAGGTGGAACACCGTCTTGCATAAAGATTAGTTTAGTTATATTGACGTCCCATTTTGAAGCAACACGAGAGCCATTTAGGGACGGACCTCGTAATTTTGAGCTGCTGTCAGATGACGTGGACGACACCTGAGTTGGCATCCCCTCTCCAAGCTTCCGCGCCAAGGTAGGAGGGTTGATCCCTTACGTATGATTTAGAGCACACCAGGCTCAATACACGACGGATCTTCAGTGGAATCGGGTTTCGAACCTGGAAACCCTACGACCTCAAAGCCGAGACCTTACCACTAGGCCACCGCTTCCCTCGTCTTGCATGAAGATAAAATCATCTCGATCTTCTTGAATTTGAGGACACAACCAGTGTTGGAGCATGTCCCCTTTTACCGGGATTATCCGGATGGATAAAATAAAACTTTGATCTTTTCTCTATCCAGTGATGTATCGTATGTGTATCTATATACTGTTATTCATTAGAAATAAATATTTTAAATTTGCACCTTCTTTGAATAATCATGTACAGTTATTTGTTACGTTGTTATGTCTAGTTATTTCACTCACATTTGTTTTATGCTTTATACAGGGTGTCCATAAATTATTCACCAGATAAACCTAAGTAAAAAACCAGCAAATACCTTGAAACCTTCAGAGGGTCGCAGGCATTTCTGACAAAAAAAACCCGCATAGTTCTGTCCGAAATACTACCATTTTCCTGAAGGTTTTAGACTTTTTCAGGATGGAAAAAACTCTGCGTCTTACCTGCATGTTTTATGCAAATACACGTCGATAAAAACCGTACCTCATGCAGTTATACTCTCTTTTTTCTATCCCTTTCTTTTGACTTAATCTTGTGAGATTTTCATAGTCTCGAGTAATCTGGAATGTCAATTAATAAAGAATCATATAATCAAGGCTTAATATAAGGTATTAATAATTAAGCCTAATTACTTGTACGATCAAAACTTCATCTCCGAATGCGGGGATCGAACCTCGTTCTCTAGAGCTTGCAGGCAAAACGCAACATCCCCTATACCGACAGGACTCCTTGAAAAGGTGGGGTAAAAGTAATTCCATTTGAGTTTTAACTGCCTCTAGTAGCGCCATCTTAGTGATCTAAAAAATCAACCATGCAGAACACGTGCAATGTGTTTTAAGGTCTAGCTTATCTGAGTGACAGTAGGTTACCGTATTATATGCCTAAGTAGACTGTGAGACAAGTACTATTGATGAAAATTATTTCAAAGTTTCTTTCTTTCTTTAATATTTTTATAATGCTAATTATGTTTTAATATTTTTTATAATTATGTTTAATACTGATATTCACATAAATTTTTTTCGTTTATTTCTTTGAATTAAAACGAAAAGATTTTCTTAATTTGTCAGTTTTCCTACATGAAACGTATATATATATTTATACGACTTTAAAAGTAATCTTTTAAAGTTTTCTATTCAAAAGTAAATCAAGATTTGAATTATTAACTGAAAAAAAGAATTTATTATGTTTTATCACAGATTAAAATATCTCAACATCCTGTTTCATAATGGACTGCTTGATCTGACATCGAATGTCTAAGTTTTTTTAGCAAAATTTTAAAAGTATGATTTTCTTCAAATATATTTTTTATTTATTAAATTCTAGTTCTCTTCCCTTCCTTTCTCTATACAGTTCTAAGCTGAGCTGTTTGAATCTGAGTTAGATACCTCATATTATATAAAACGTATGAAAACCCAAATAAAATAAAAAACATTCATATTTTCGTGCATCATCAAGTATTTCATTTTTCTTGAAATACCAGAAGTGAGAACTCATTTAAAATATATCTGCTAAGTCATTAAGGTAAATTAAAGTCTATAAATTTGTTGGAAAAAAGCCTGTATAAAAACCTTAAAAAATCCATGTGCATTTCTCTGAAGGAAACCTGCAGCTTTTATTTTCCTCTTTTAAAATCTGTAAGATCTTCAAAATATCTTGATGATAATTTAGAAGTTCAAAAAGCCTGCATGAAACTCCTTCAAATAAACTGTGACAATTCCTGATGGAAACCGTAGTATTTCATTTCCTTCAAAAATCCCTGTAGAAACTTAAAAATACTTGTAAAATCTCATTTTTTAGAAGTTTTTTTTGCTTATCTTTTATTTGGGAAGATTTGTATAAATAATACAGAATAAAGTATTGAGAAAACACTTTACTGAATTTTATTCATATAAAACCTTTTGTACTAAACACTTTACATACGAAAAACTATTAGTTGTCCTGAGAATATCCAGTTTGTTCTGATTTCTCTGACGTTCTAAGCACATGCGGAGCCAAGTAGATGTTTCTTGTGGTGACTATGATATCTTACTTCTTCTGACGCTACGAACCTCTGCAACACAAACTCGGTCTTCAGGCTATCAAAATAGAAGTCAGTGTGTGTAATTCGGGAGAACGGAAGGCCTAGTGAAGGTGGCCTGTCTACCAATCTGAGAATGTATCACTGCATGGAGCTATTTCTTATCTGTAAACAAGCAAGTTTCCTAAGTTGCTAATTTCAAAAAATGAGAACTAAAAAATTCTTTTCAATTAAAGATTATATCGATATAAATCATTTCATACTTTGTAAAATTGAGTTTTAATTTTAATTTTGTATATCCGGTGAATAATTTAAGGACACCGTGATTTACTGTAATTATGAATACATCCTTTTTTCCTTAAGCTTTTTTGCACATTCTCCTCTAATCACGTAGCTGAATACGCTAATCTGAATCATGAGATTAAATCTTGAAACTATAAGTAGATTATTAAGCCAATTACACTCCAATAGTTTGAACTGTGTTTCTAAGAAAACAGACATGTTATGGATGTTTGCTGTTAAGTATTTAAATATTTGTACAACTTTTCTGTGATTATCTAAGTAATCCAGAATTCATAGTTAGTTTTTTAATTAATAAAAAATATCTCTCCGTTTACACTTGATGCGTGTCTTCAAAATATTTGTTATTTCTATCTACAATAAAAGTAATTAACTTTTTTTCGCAATAAAATAGTTATCTAAAAGAATAGTTTATATTGAGCACTTTTGTTTTCTGGTCATTTATAAAAAATGGATACATTCTTGCGAAAATCCTATATACAGTCAAATATTTCAAAATGTACACTTTTTTAAGTAAAGATAAACAATTTTGCATTGGATTATCATTAACTATTAATTCAGGCCCTGCTAAGTTAAATAATCAACAGAAAGATCTGGTCTTACAATATTAGTTTCTAAACTATTTTTATGAACTTCTTCTCGGCAAAAGAGAAGAAAAATTTAAATTATATTCATAAATAGCCTAATAAAAAATTATTTACTTCAGTATTTAAACATTATAAAACTGAAAAGTAAATTGGTAACATTTACAATGCTGATTTACATTTATTAGTTTGACATCCTATGGGATTGTTTTAAACTTTTACTCGGTTCATCATTTGTTAGCTAATATCAATCATTTCTATATTTCAGGAATACGTGAAACTGTCTTTTATGTATCTGCAATGAAGAGTAATGATAAATTCATTATATTTGTAACGAATAAAGAAGCATTAATATATGCTTAAATGCGTTACATTATTGTAAAATGTTTTATTTAATATCATTATCGCTCTACTTTACTAGAAAATTATTTCAGATTCTTTCTGCCACTCAGTGATACAAAACTCGATATTTAAATTTGAGGAAAATCTTTGTTTATTTAACGAGAAAGAATTTGTACATGGGAAAAAGGTTCAATCGATACGGGTGTTTTTTTTAAGGTAAAATAAGGGAGGATTGCTTCCCTAACTTTATGCAAAGTGTAAAGAAGGCATTTTTTGGAGTTCTTTCAGCAATACGTAACTGAACGAAGTAAAG
>BGPR01014219.1:15652-39775 GCA_013235015.1 Araneus ventricosus | reverse complement strand
AATAAGTGCACATATCTCTCAACTTTATATTAACTTGCTCAAAAAGTCCAAGAGAAAGCGTTCATCTCTTTTAGCTAAAGTGAATTGTTGATGATGTTAATAAAGGAATGAGTAAGAAAGATGTGGTATGGTATAGCAATGATCAGTGTGCCCAGTGGCAAAATACTTTTCAACAGTCTGCAACGGAGTTGGGTCTCTTAAAAATAGTCTGCAGAATATTGCGCGATTATAAATATTTTACTTTCTTTTTTTAAATACTTATAGTATCAACCTACAACTATTGAAATACGACAAATATAAATTAAAAACCATATAACATCTTTATTATTGATATAATATAATTGTATAAATTAATAAACAAAAGCATTTGAAGATTAATCTTTTCTTTGGGAAGATAATTAACAATAATGAAGTATCAAGTTGTTTCAGAAGCAATATTAAGCATACTACACACATACTTATGCAGAAAATTATATTTGGGAACTTTTCCGTTTTAGACACAGCACTTGGTGTCTGTTTTGGTGATTTTTTCAAAACAGTACATCACTAGCTCGTATAAATGAAACATTCTTCAATATGTTAGATGTTATTTAAAAATGTATGCCTTCTGTTTATTGTAAATAATATAAGTTTGTTAAAAAAAATGTCTTACTTGTATGTTTTTAATTTAAAATGCAATAAATAATTGCTTTTTTTACGAAACAAAAACCTTGAAATTTATTAGCACGTTTATCCCGATATGCATTTTAATGGTTTGTATGCAAACTGATAAATTGTTCTGCAACTATGCATATATAAGATTTCATAGTATCATTGTTTATTATTTAAAACAAGGAAGAACAGAGCTGTCGTCCTCTAAAATTCTTCATACAACTTTTGATTTTATGGAATTTTGCATTTGCACATTTTGAAAGTGTGAATAATAATGAATTTCATATTTCTTAACTAATGCTTAGAACGTTTAAAATTGGGGCAATCTTGGCTCAAACTCTGTTCCTCGTCTTTATCAATTTCAGAATTTGTTCTTTTTTCGCTCCCGTTTTTAAGAAATGATTGAATTGCAGCCGTAGAGATCGATCGAAACTTCGGAGGTTTATTTTCATGCTGGCGTAAATAATGCTGCTTTAAGTTTTTTCGTAATAATGTAGCATCGCAATCAAAACAACGAATTTTATCTACATAGGCAGCCATCTCAAAGTAAAAACCACGTGTTATTAGTCCAGTCATTAGGTAGATTTTTAAAACAAATTCTGGTGGAGTCGTAATTTTTGGCTCCTATATGTTTTTTGGGGTGCTGAGTGCGAATCTGAGGATTTCCACCATCTAAATTAAAGATTTCTGTTGGAATTTTAGTTATAGCCAAAAGACAGGAAAAAAATGGACTTTCCCCCAGTGTTTTGCTTATCACTCAAAAACTATCAACTTTTTTATAGTATCATCATATATCAAAATAATCAGCACAAAATTTCCTACAATTTATGTCTATACTATTTTTTCGTTGCGCGAACCGTTTAGACGCTATAACTGGCTGAAGTTTGACTTACCTGCTAGCGCGGCTTGAACAATTAAAAATCTATCTACCTATTTGTATGCATTAAAATTTACTATCTTACTATTAATACACTTTTTCTACCGTAATGTTCTTTGTGCAAATGAATTTTTCATTTGTTATACTATTAGACATGAAAGTAATTTAGTCCCGAGCAACGCCGGGCAGAAGTACTAGTTACGAATAAAATTTCTTGATTACCTCTAAAAATGCTGATGTTGATGGAAATTTAAAGCCACTTTCACAATAAATGTTATTTACGAATAACTTAAAGTACTTAGTGAATTTTTACTTAAACTTTATTAATTTCTATTAATTAATTTCGGAGTTTTGACAAGTTAGAGCCACTGATTGTTCTTTCTCAACCCTAGTTTTCAGGTGTCTTTTTATTGCCAAGCCAGGGTTGGATCTCATGGTAAACTCTTAGGGAATAGGGAACTCTTAGGGGTGGGCAGCTGTTGCGGTTGTAGAAAGCGAAGCCATGTTGCTACTCTTGTTAAATGAAGATTTCATGTAACATTTGCAGCGAACATTATTCAAGGATGGTGTATCCGAGGCAGATATTGTTTACCCATACAATGCCACAAGAAAGCGGTTCCCTGCATCCACAACAGCTTCAGGAGTTATATTTGACTTCTTAAAGATTTCAATTACTTTGAGGAGATGAGGATTGTTTTTCAAAGTCTGCACAAACTTCATTTTATCATAATTAAATAGAGCTGATGTGGTGTCACATCCGCTCATGGCATGCATGAATAAAATATTATCGGCGATTGTTTTTTCTAAAGAAGCGTGAGGAGAAAATATCTTTTCAGCAATTTTCCTTTTTCCTGGTTTTAGGAAATATACATTGCCAAAGGTTCAAATGCCTATTAAGATGACGAAAAGGTCGATATCTTCACCTATGACAACCACAGACCCATGTGTTTTGGCCAAGGCTAGAGCTGAGTTCACAATTAAACAATCAGCACCTTCGTCTTCTTTCTTGCATGTCGTGCTTAATGAGGAAAACTTGTTAATTAGGATGGAGATGAGTCGATCATTGTTCTTCGGATTTGCCAGGAATTTTTCTTGGGAAACTGTTGGTATCATCGTTTCATCAAACATTACTTCGATTGACATTTGTTTCCGTGGTCTTCTGGTCCGTTCTGCACATTTAGTGCCTCCTATTGTTTCATTTTCAGGATACCCATCGAAAATTACTAGAACAGTTAATTTATACTTTGTACGAACATATGTTACATAGTTATCACAAATTGGTGAAAAAGGTGAACCGCTGTTCCAGATGACTCTGTGCAGTAAGTAGCTTCCATCAATAATATATACACTTCTTTCAGCATTAAAATCCTGTGAAGTCTCCTAGCTTATTAAAAAATTCTTGAGATTTACTATGTTGCTTACTTCGCAACCGCGAAAGCCAGGTAATACAAGGGTTAGAAAGATTTAGAGCGAATTTTGTGCAGGTTATGTTAGTATATTCATAATATAACTGATAAAATTTTTATTTGAGCACAGAATTTTAGGATAGAAAAAGTACATTAGTTAAGCAGAAATTTAATTAGTAAGTTAGATAATTTCGCGCATACAGATAAGATGGTTTGTTGTGGTTCAAGCCGCGCTAGCAGGTAAGTCAAACATTCGCCAAACTTCAACCAGTTATAGCGCCTAAACGATACGCGTAAAGAAGAAAATTGTATAGACATAAATAGTAGGACATTTTGTGCTTATTATTTTGATATACGATGATAACATAAAAAAGTTGATAGTTTTTGAGTTATAAGCAAAAAAATAGGGGAAAGTCCATTTTTCTCATAATTTTTGGCTATAACTAAAATTCCAACAAAAATTTTTGGTGGGAAACCTCAGATTCGTAATCAGCACCCCAAAAAACATATAGGAGCAAAACATTGCGACTCTATCAGAATTTGTTTTAAAACGTCCCTTTTTAGCCCCTAATGACTGGACCAGAACCAAAAACCAAAGAAAATCATGTTTATTATTCTTCAGTGATTAACTAGGGTTAATACATAATTTACACTTAAACAAAAATGTGCACACTACATGATTCAATGGTTAATTAACTCTTTAAAATAAAACAATTTGCTTATTCCTATATAATGTCTGACTTTTAAAAGCATTTGGGTTACAATACTGGGGATGGACCATGGTCCATTGTACGCAAGTTTTAGTGGTCTATTCTACCCCATGTTGCACTTTGGCAACAAATTGATAAAAAAAAGAGGAGAAATTCTCTTTTCAGTTATTTTAGCTGAATTAAATATATTATCATGCCTTGTTTATTGTATAAAGTAATGTTTTCTGAATCACAAATCGTTAATCCAGAAAAGAGAACATGCTTAACTGAAAATATTTACTTTTAGCTACTACAAATAACCAGTCAAGAATAACGTAGATTAATTGTCAGTTAGGCGCATCCCTTTTAGCACAAGTTGCTCAACAATGTTCTTTGACATTCGTGGCAACATCATGCCGATATCCCAGAATATCTTGTACTAATAGGATGGTTTTAAAGTTTTTTTCAGCACTACAAACCTGGCATCAAGGTGACAAAATATGAAACATTCAAAAATATAAATAAATAATTGGGGGTGGTCCATTGTACCCCGGTCTCCCCTAATTAAATTTCTTCCTATTATTATTCGTACGTGAGAAATCATTTTAAATGGATTAAGAGATTTATACATATTTTATATTATTTTTCAAGTATTGGGGACAAATACAGTCGGACCTCTATTTAACGAAGTCGCTAAATCCCGAAAAAATGTTCGTTATATGGAAAATTCGTTAAACAGAGATTCACCTTTTAAAATACTTTAAACTACACAAAACAAATTTTAAATTCATAAACACTAAATAGTATTATTAAAAAAGTAATTAATCACTCCTTTATTTTGTAAATTAATATCTATTTATTTTATATATCTTACCCATCAAAAAGAAATCTGTAAGGAAAACCAGAATAAAACACAATATTGTCCGGGAATACACAGTATTTTCAATTAAAAAAATAATTTTACATTAAAATTAATGAATTTTAATGACATTATCGCATTTATTTCAAGAAGTAATTTTAAGCAAACATTACCACATGCGTCCTTAAATTTAATTACTGATAAAGTTCGAGGTCACGGGACAACTCCATTGAGAGCGAAAGGGGGATATTGAAGTGAAGTGGACAGTGAAGGGAGGGGGGTAAAGGTTGCACCTCCTGGATGAAATGAAAAGAAAAGAAAAATAATAATAACTGCGGTTTTACTGCTCTCGATGAATTAGGAGACTGGTAAACCCAATTCAAGGTCATTGATCACCACAAAATGTGTTAAAAGAAAGAATAAGTTTGAAATGTTCAGAAATATTTTGAGAAATAGGGAGAAAATAAAATACCGGATCACAAGAAAAAGTTCGTTAAATAGAGAATGCACTTCGCTATTTGGAGGTTATTTTACGAAGAAATTCACAAAATGGTCTTGGTTCCAAGGAAAAGTTCGCAAAATAGAGAAATTCGCAAATCAGAGGTTCGTTAAATAGAGGTCCGACTGTACTTTTATTTATATTTTTCTAATATATCCAAAGTTTCTTCCAAACAACTTTGAATTGCCTACTTGAGCCATATTTAAAAGATTAAAGTTAGAATGCAACAAATTTTCTCTGAAAATAAAGCCAAATTTTGTAAAAATATTTTATGTGTAAATAAATATCCTATACACTAAAAAATGGTTTTATAAATTATTTTTTAAGTTTATTTTCATTTTTAATATTTTCACTCCCCGGTATAGAATTTCCGGAAAGAAAATGAGGATTACAAAAGAAAGAGGGGGCGCAGTTATGGAATTCGGCCTGTGCGCCATTTTATGTAGATGCGCCACTGCCTGGGATCTCCGATACATGCATGCATGGACATTCGCTTATTATAAGAAGACATAACCAAGACTCAACAGTGAGAGCATGTAAACAGCGTGCCTTTTTAAGAGGAAAGTTAAAGAACGAAAGCGTTATTATTCAAACTAGTCTTTTGATGACTTCAACTACTACGGATCTCAACTAGATAGGGTCATTATGGTTAGTTTGTAGACCAACAATTGGACTGTCAAAACAATAATATAAAGCAAAAAGTAGGATCGAGATATTACTTACACTTGCAAAACACTTTCGATCGCCAGTTTTCATCCGCATAAACAAATTTGAAAGAGAAACATTCAAACCTTCCAGCACGTGCAGATGTTTCGGACAAGATAGAGCAAAGTTCCTTCTATGTGGGACACGCTGGCCCGACCACT
Source organism: Araneus ventricosus (assembly GCA_013235015.1). Lineage (NCBI taxonomy): Eukaryota > Metazoa > Arthropoda > Arachnida > Araneae > Araneidae > Araneus > Araneus ventricosus. The sequence goes on along the minus strand of BGPR01014219.1, from coordinate 33,928 downwards.
TATTCGTTGGCACTCGCGGAAGAAAATGGGGATAGAGACGATTTCAGACATTTCTCCTCCTGTATGGTTGCACACATGGATTACGTTTTCGCCAACAGAAGTGTGGCGTTTGTATATATCGCCAAGTTAAATTATTTCTGGTATTTTTTAAACTTGAAACTTCGAATAGTAATCGTCGAACTGTAATTTAAATTATGTATATAACTTATACGTGTACATGAGTATTCAGGATATTCAACTTTCATAAAATTCAATATTACTATTCGAAGAATCAAGATACAAGTATATCAATTTGTGGAAAACCCCTCATCATTTAACTTCTCGTAGAGTGTACCCAAATTTACCAAGTTGCCATGCCAATATCTTTCTGAATACTCATGGTATTGAACTGGAATATTTATATAAGTTGCTCTATTTATCTGGATCTGAAGTTGTGAATGAAAATTTACGCTACATTTCGCGCCTGCGCAGTAAAAAATTATTTACTAAAAATGCGCATATTTCCCGTAATATTCAAATTTTTTAATTCAGATTTTATTACAATGCTTCTTTTACATGTCGTCAAGTGTTCTGTAAGATTAGTACAGTTTAATGGAAAACCCTAAATGTTATAAGCATAAAACTCGAGGAAAAATTTTGGGCTTTCTAAGAAAACCTTTATATTTTCCCGAGTATTTATTCAAAACTTACGAAAATACATGTAAATAATATGCACGCCAAATATAACCATTGTTGAGAGTTTTAACTCATTATCAGCTTTCTGCGAGGCGGGGTGGGCCAAAATAATTTTCGTCTGCCTCAATTTGTAGACGGTCCCCTAAATGCTCTCGTGACTGAATCTCCACTGTTAAATATGAGTTCGAAATGTTCATGTTCGAAATTCTAAGAAAATCAATGCAGATTTTCGGGAGATATTCGAAAAAAATATTAAAATTTTAAAGTGTCCACAGTAAATTGGCAACCTATTGTAGATTTAAATTCTATTATGAGATTATTAGACCAATTTAATAATCTAAATGTATACAAAGAGATGTAAAATGTCAGTCACGAATTCATCAGTTTCTGGTGGAATTGTGTGTGACAATTGGTGCGAAAATTGAATGTTACAAGCAATTAAAAAAAAGAATACTTTTTATTGAATACGATAAAACTGCTCTTCAGCACTTTAATTGCTTTTCGAGCAGGGGTGGCGCCAGTGGGGGGACCGGAGGCTAGTCTCCTCCCCCCTTCGTTAAAAAGTTTTAGCCCTGTCAAGAAACTGGGGTATTTAACAAGTAAATAAATAAAGATCTGACTAAAATTTTGGGCCAATTTCATAACACGCCTCCCCAGTATAGCAGCAGGTGATGCCCCCTTCACAGGTAGATCACCCACACCCCCGTTGCGCAGACTCTAACGCCAATCCTGTTTTCGAGGTCTATTTAAGTGAGGCGATACATTTTATTTTTTGGCTTAAATACTCTTTCTTTAAAAACTCCTTCAACTTTTATTTTTCCAGCAATTCATATAAAACAACATATTTTTGTCCTGTTATAGCTGATGAATTTCTGTTCTAAGAACTGTATATCATAATATCTGAATAACATATTAATTGCAAATCTAAATGGTGAGGATTTTAAGAGAAAATTAACCAAATAACTAGCTCGATGTTTAGTTTGATCTCGTTGAAAACTTCAACTTTTATTAGCATCATTAAAGTTATTATAACAAATAGATAGAAGGAAAATTTTACACTCCACTGCTCTAAGTTGGTCAAACATAAATCTTTTTTGATTTCGCAGTCAGTTTTAAAAAATACTAGCTGCATTATTGTTCTAATTGTGATTTCTCTGTCATCGTAGATAGCTGACAATACTTTTCTTCTTTCTTTTCTTTTTTGATTCCGCAGTCAGTTTTAAAAAATATAGATTAGTGACGGCAAATTCGTTTTTGTTGTTCCCAAAGTTTTAAGAATCTATTTTCGCAAGTTTTGTTTTTCTCCTCTTTACTAACTTTAACTTGAATCATTACACAGTTTTCTGTTCTTGATTCTTTTCACTGCTTTCTTTTCTTTTCCCCACTTTGTGAAACAACTCAACGGATGTTTGGAAATTTAATGATTTTATTTTAAATTTTATTGAATTGTCAAATATATCTCCGTGTCGGAAACACTTTTCAGTTGCCGGGGAAAGCTTTCATGAATATAATGCTAACTTTCTAAAATCGTTATTTGCAGTTTCATTTCAGGAGCTTTTGAAAACGTTTATTTATTAGATTTTTTGTAAGCTTTAAAATTTTTTGTTTTGTGCCGATCAAGTGGTTAATGACTGCAGCTGCAGTCTTCCTGTGAAGCAAGTACTGTAGCAGTAATAAGCAGGTAGTATACATTTTTTGGTGTTGATTTTTATATTTGCAATTATCAGCCATTGAAATTATTTTTCTTCCATTTTAAAATATCTTTCCAATTTAATTTGATTCTAAAAGTATTCGATATTCAAGTTTTGTGATAAAATACGTATGAAAATTTGATTTTATATGGGCGATATATATTCATTGTTTACCAAGAGAAACTATTATAATCTTCAAAGAATTCGACATCAATATTTTGGTAAATTTATGTGTTTTTGACTTCCTTGAGTCGAAAAATGGAATTATATCTGACTGAACATAACTGAAAAACACAACTACTGTAAAACCTGTTTAAAACGGACACTGTAAGAAACGGAATCCTGTCTAAAGCGGAAAAAATATTTGGTCCCATCGAAAAATATAGAAAGATCCATATTACATTCCCTGCATAAAACGGAACCTGTCTAACGCGGAAACGGACAAAATTTCAAAGAACCATTCACAATATTTCATTGTTAGATAACCTGTTCTAACGGAAAAAAATTCGCGCGTTTTTCAAAAATTATTTTTATAACCTTCAGTAAAAAAAAGTTGTTGAGGCGAATATAACTGAAAATGATTGCATAGAAAATTATTCATCTGCCGAAGATATAGATGCAAGTAATCTGCAGATTTTGTTGAACAAGGGTAAAGTTTCCGATATGAATGCGAAAGAATTCATATCAATCGACGATGATATTTTAACAGAGGTTCCTATTGATAATGTGAATAATATAATTCAAAGGCATACGAACAATGACAGCAATGACGATGATGAATGTATTATAAATGAAGACATTTCCGATAAAGAAAAACTCTCCATTAAATCATATGGATCCTTTTTAGATACAGTACCTGAACTTGAATAAGTCAGAGAGATGCTGAAATGCTTGAACTTTTGAAGAATACGAGAATATTAACGGAGCGAAGAATTATTCATAAAAAGGTATGTACAGAGAACAATGCTGGATTATTTTAAAATGTAGATTTAGTAAAAAAAAACTTATTTTCCTTAAATTTGTAGCTTTTGAGTAAGGATAATCAATTGTTTGGAGTGAGTAATGACTATGATATTTATCTCTATTTAGTGTCCAAAAGCAATATTATTAAAATAAAACACTTGTAAACATCTAACTTTTATGTGTTTCATAATTTTTATAGTTATTGTGTAATTTTAAAATTTAACTAAATCTTAATTTTTAAATGCGACACTTATTAAAACGTAATTATCGTAATATTTATGGTATTTTGTTAATCTTAGAATATCTTTTTTATTACAATCGATTTAATTTAAATAATGATTAGATACATTTTAAATTCTCATATACTAATGAGCCCTGTTTGAAACGGAATCCTGTCTAAAACGGAAAATTTTCTAGTCCCTTTAGTTTCCGTTTAGTACAGGTTTTACTGTACCTAGATGGCTAAAATTTGGTCGTTACAAAAGTGTCAATTTTTGACAAAATACGTCCGTGGGAAGTCTATCTGTTTATTCTGCGTCCGTATGCATGTTAATACGATTACGCAACAACGCAATGAGCTAAATAGATGAAATTTGGCATATGGTTTTATTATTATAATCCCTTAATGAATTGACTGTCTGTCTGTTCGCACGTATGTGAACGCAATAACTCAAAAATGCAAGAAGCTAAATGGGTGAATTTTAGAATGTGATCTTTACACCATTATTGTAGATCTGCGTTTAATTTTGAACTACAAGTGTCAGAGGTCGGATTGTTTCCGTGTGAATGTGGACTTGATAAAACAAAAGCCTAGCAAACTAGATAAATGAAATTTGGTATGTATTCTTGACATCGAAATGGATGGCTATATCAAATTTTGGATCCACGGAAGTATACGAGAATTTGCTATCATTGCCTCTCTTGTTTTTAAATCTGAATTAATTTCTAAAGAAATTCTTCTTAGTTGTAGCAACTTCTTAGTTGTTAACAACGCATGCGTTCGCGTCATAGAGTTTTCAATGTTTTCTTTTGAAAATTTAAATTTCGTTCCAGTGAGAAATGGTAAAATAAAGCGGTGACATTCACATTAATTAAGATTGAAGTAATTAAAGAGATTTTTTTTCAGTGTTAAGTTTTAAGTGCTTTTTCGCTGTGTTGAACCAAGTTAGGAAATTTCTAACTATTGATTATGTTCGTTTTTAAACGCGAATTTTGCAACCGTTTTCGGTTTGTTAGATCGAAAAGAACTCTATGGAGAACAACTTCTGAAAACAAAATAGAATATATTGAGATAATATGTATTCTGTGGTTTTTGTCTTCGATAATAGCGGATACTTAAAATAGGTGAACTTGGAACCTTTTATTGTGCATTTTCATGTAATGGGAAGTTTCTATGTTATTTTATATCTTATGGTTGATTGATTTTCTTTTCATTTCTATTGTTTCAAGGCGTTGTATAGGGGAAGGTTGCTGAAATTAGACCACCTAAACATTTTTTAAATTTACAGTGATAGAGAAGTAATCTGAATAAATAAAAATGGTATAATTTTTTTGTAGTTCATTTATTTTCAAAACAATGTAATTTAATTTTTATGAAATACGCTTTAAAGTAAAACAGAAATAGCATAAAAAATTGTATCATCGGTCCAGTTAAGGAAACTGGTTTCCCAAATTAAATAATTAAGTTACCAATTTCTTTAAGAGCAATTAAAGTAAGAGTAATTTTAGATTCTCAAATTCACATCAGCTCACAATGAATGAACCAAGTGTGACATTTTAGTGACCATTTATCATTTCTTCTTCGTTTGTTTCCTTACTTATGATAAAACAACATAGTCTTAGTTTTTGTTCTTTGTGGATCAATATTTGCTGTCTTAAATGTTTTGACTTGTTTAAAAGGTCCAATTTAGCCAACTGTCTGTGGTCCGATCTGAACAACTTGTAGACAAAAAAAAGCATAACCTCATCTTCAAAGTATTTTAATAAAATTATAACAGTAACTTGTAGCCAAATAAGTTTCCTTTCTGAGGATAAAATGACATTCTTTGTTACTTTAAAACAGCGTAAGGATTATTAGCCTTTTTTTATAAAAAATATTTAAGTGATGATATGTGTGTGTAAATACTTGTTCTCTAACTACAACCATGTAGCGTTTTCTCTAAAAAATTATTCCATAAACCGCATTTACATTGTTGCAACATAAGTTGCCCATTTTACGCCCCAAATATTTAATAGAATCGAAGTTGCAATACATGTCCTGTCTATGCGATGGTCCAAATTCGGCAACTCCTCCCCCCCCCCCATAGGGGTTAATTTCGCTTAACCGGGCCATGTTTGCATGAATCGAAAAGGAGATTATCGTAGCTACTATGAATTCTATAGTTGCTTTATTTATTGATTTCTAACTATACAGGTCCCAGAAAAAATGTTTATTAACATTTAGGCAGCGGATTTAAAATTTACTTACATTGTTGCTGTTTTTTAAAATATTAAAGTAACTTTTTTCAGTGATTTATTGTTGTGTCATTTTCATTTTGTAAACTATCCATGTTTGTCTTATTATTGCAATTCAGGTTGCGCAAAATATTCACAAGATAATGCGAACTTAGCGATTTTCACTTTGTCTGCTTAATTGAGCCTTTAGTAAAATCAAGAATTCGACAATTTTGGAAAAATCTGATATATAAATTTTCTTGTTTATCTTTAAAACCCTTAACAAATTGTAAAAAAAAATGTGCATCCGTAATTTTTGCCCTCTTCCGTTTTTTTCTCATTAATAATAAAATTTGTAGCGACACTGGTAACACAGTGATTTGTATTTTCAAAGACTCGCCTTTTCATATTGAAAATTTCTGATGACAAACTTTCATCAATTAAATCATCACATCAAAGTTTCGGTTCAATTTACCGAAATTAATAAAAGGCTCTGGTCCCCGCCTAGTGGTAAGGTCTCGGCTTCGGGTCCAGAGGTTTCCAAGTTAGAAACCTGATTCCAGAGAAGATGCGGCTTGTATCTGGGCCTGTTACATGTCCAATCATACATAAGGGGACAAATGACCTCCCTTTAGTGTGGTGTGAAAGTTTTGAGAGGGGTGTGCCAGCTGAGGGTCGTCCTCGTCACCGGATCAAATTATGAGGTCCGTTCCAAAATAGCTTTTGTGTTGCTTCGAAATGGGACATTAATATGACTAAAACTAAACCAGCCCCCAATATTTTAGCTGTGTAGAATTTATCTTTTGTTGCAGAAAACTACTATAGTTATTTTGTAAATTCACAAAAGTTTGGGCGTGTGTGAAAGAACCCATTTTTAACTTGTAAATTGAATGAAAATCGACTCTGATTTTTTGTGACATTTTATTTCGTTTAGAATTTGAAATGTATAAATTTTAGCTCTTAAAATGGACAGTACTAAAAATGACGATTTATTGAATTGCAGATATTTGCTGTTTCTAATGGACAGGATTAAAATTTTCATTTTCGTTAAAAAAGTTATTTACAAAAGTATATTAAATACACTTTAAAATTCACTGTATGATGTTTAGTTGCAGTATAAATCGAAGGTCTTTAACTCTATTTGAAATAGATTATCTTGTGTCCAAAATCAGCATTTACGATGTTTACTGCTTTATTTTATCTTTAAGAAAACATCAACAAAATGTTTCGTTTTCTTATCGAACTTTCTTTTGAATATTCCACTTGAGAAAGAAATTGTAGAAATGATAGAAAAGAATACTTTAAAAGCAGTATGGTTTAAATTTGTGTAACTTCAATGAATAAGTTTTTCATAAATAAGTTCCGAGAGCTTTTTTATTTTATAATAGAATGAACTATATTTTAAAAAGTTGTAAGAGGAAGAATTTCAAAATTTCAGATGATAAAAAATTGCTGAAGTTTAAATTATATATGAAGTAAACATATGATTTTTGACTCGGTAGTTTTTCCATTTTAAAACCTAAAAGTATATTTTTAAACTTGTCTGCGTATAAAAAAATATGATATAGGTATGTTAAATAGTTGGAGGTATGTCTTGTAGTATTGTATTATTCTGTGTGCTTGTTAATTTTTTTATATTTTCTTCAAATAGGTTTCTTTATGTGTCTAACACCTGATTGAGGACATCAATTTTTTTATGCTAATGCCAGAAATGCAAAGGAGTGCCACATGATGGAGCAAGGAATGGTAAATGCAACTGTATATTTCTTTTTTTTTTCTTCATGCATATATATAGACCAAAGGAGAATTCTACTTATTAACTTAGAAAAGTGTATTTGAAACCTCTATTGTTTAAAAAGCTTTTTATTTGTCATTATCTTTCATAAAATATTGTGATGACAAGTTGAACATTTGAAATGTGGATAAAAATACCATTTTGCATTTATTTCACAGATTTAATCAAGAGTTTGGGAGATTTCTTATAATGCCTATTCCAAGAAGAAAGTGAAAAATATTTTCTTTGAGGTGAGTTATGTTAACAATTAATAATATTTTGAAAAAAAAATTTAAAAAAAAGGTTTATCGGAACCAGTTTGTGAGATTGCTGTCTCTAAGGACAAAGTTTATGTTTGGGTTTTGCCATTTGTTGAAATATATTACACTCTAGACGTGGGCCAATAGCTAATTTCTCAACCATTAGAGGTAGGCATATACTTCCAGTTGGTAAATGATGTAAAAAAAAATATTTTATGCTTTTTCAGTTCATAAATGTTCCTCTGAAAATTTGCGAAGTCTAAATTTTTATACAGTCTTCCAGTCCTATTATTCATATTTAGTAAAATATTCTTGACATACTAATATTTTAAACAAAAAAGTTTTGCTCTTCTCCAATTAAATTGACTGAGTTATGAAGCTTTTAATATTGCTGCTTTAGACCATTTCAGTGGGAGGAGTAAGATCCTCCAATCAGCATGCAGCGATCGCTTAATTCGGCCGCTAATTGGTTTAAAATGATAACATTCAAAGCTCCATAACTTGGTCAGTTTAGTCGCAGATGAGAGGAACTTCGTTTCCTTTAAAATGCTAATGTGTGGAGAATATTTTACTAAATATGACTGGGGGACTGTATAAAAATTTTGGACTTCGTATTTTTTTTCAGCAGTAGGGGAGAGTAGGGATAGTTGAGCCAATTAAAAAAAAATATATAATTAGGAATTGAAGAATAGAATATTGTAGTGTAAATTTTGGTATTTTGTCTTTGAAATTAAATGAGAAAATTAGCGATTTTTGTCCAATTTTATTGCTTAATAAATATTTACTTTTTGTTTCACATTGTGGCTCAAATAATCCCATGAGAGGTATACATGATCCATAGTGTAGGGATGTTTGAGCCAGCTCTGGAAAAATATCTACAAAATACAATGTTATAAATTTTACTGCCCATAATTATTTCAGAAATGTTTTGCTTCATGCTTAAGATTAAAAAAACCAGCGGGAGTGGTCTCCCCTAAACTTTCTCGTATACTCCTAACACATGTAGAGAAAACTAGAATAATAAAAGACGTCAAATAAACTTCCGTCGCAAGTAAACCAAAGTTGGAACCACGCGTGGTTTGAAGGATCAAAACAAATTCAAATCCTCTGCTCATTCTTTTGCGCAACAGGACCTGGCGAGACTCCCTAAATGTTTGCTTCCTTACAAAATCACTCCAGAATTTGTTTTTGGCAAACTGCCAAGTTTCGGAGCGTCCCTTCCTTGCACAGGCATTGCCACTAGCATGCATGCGCAGGGAGTTAGTTTCAAAACTGAACAAGTATGCGATTATACAGACCGACAGACAGTCAACCCTTTGACGGATTTGGCCCAAAATTTTATACGGACCTACATTCATGACGATAAAACTGTGTATAAAATTTTATCCATCTGGCTTTTCAAGTTTTTGAGTTATAGCGTTCGCATGACCCCGAACATACAGACAGACAGACTTCCCGTTGACGGATTTTGTCCAAAATTTGATAGAAACCTACAAATTATGTTTAAAGACCACATACCAAATTTCATCCCCGTAGCTCTAATAGTTTTCGAGTTATCGTGTTCACAGACAGACATAATTCCAAAATTGTGTTTTTCGGACTCAGGGAGGTCTAAAACGTGGAGATTCGTCAAAATCTCGAGTTCGAATTTTTTGACGATTACAATACTTTCTCTTTGTATACTTCGTATACGAGAAAGTAAAAAAGTCCTTCAAAACCAGTCGTGGAAACAAAATTAACAACATGGTCATTTTTTGCGGTGATGTTTGGTGGTCAAAGAATTATTTCAATTTTGTTTTCATCTATGATGGAAATGTTATAATTTTGTGGACATTTAAATTTGAAATCTGCAACTTTTCGAGCAAATTTTTCTCAACTCGTCTTCAGAAATATTAAGAATTTGGCCAACAAATTATTTTATGGTTTTCTTCCCCAGTATATTTTACCAGCAGCCAATCATTAATAGCAGGTTTCTTATTGATAAAATCATCACCACTTTCAGTATTTCCATCTACTGACATTGTTGAACTTGTACTTTTAATTGAATAATTGTCAGAATCTGAATCAGGTGTATCCTGAGAGTCTCTCATAAATTTTTTTCGATTTCACTACTTTGCGTTTCTCTTCTAATGTTGAAATATAAGAATGAAGATTATGCTTATTTTTTCATTTTCTTTGGTTATGATTGTCACAATTTTATAGCCAACAAGCTTAATGCTGCAATTAAATAATAAACCTAGATAGATTAGTGAAAAAAGATGCCATCTAACATTTTTAATTTAACCAGCATTTCCTTATAAATTTCAGGTGAAAGCTTCGATGAAATCTGGAGCTGGAACGGATGAAGTCCATACACCGAAACTCTGGTATTACGAAATGCTTTCCTTCCTTGAGGACCAGACCGTTCCAAGAACCTCGCAAACTACAGGATCAGTTTTGGATAGCATGCCATTTGGATACGATGAGGTATGATTTAATAACAACTAAATAGTTTAATAATTACAAACTTTATTATTAGATGTAAAATAGAAGAAACAAGTAAAATATTTTTAGAAGTACATCAAAACTAAATCGTATCGAAAGTATATGTATATCAAAAATTACAAAATAAATTGCTTCCTTCCTTCCATTTCACGAAAACACAACCTCTTTTTGCCAGTAGACTTCTCAGTCACCATTGAAATAGTCTGAAAATTTTTCTCGTACTAACTTTGCACTGTTGCTTGCATTTCGATGATCACCTGGTCTCAGTGCTGTTAATGTTGTTTCAAAGTTAGGTTCGTTCATCTCTTCTTCAGTAACATATCCGGGGCTGTTTTTTCGGAGGTAATTATGAAGCACACAACATGTCAGTGCGACAATCTCAATTTTGGGTAAAGCGATGTTTATGATGGTGCGAAAAATACGAAACGTATTGGCTAATATTCCAAAGGCATTTTCAACTATTCTTGTAGCTCTGGAAAGCCTGTAGTTGAAAATTCTTTTTTCTGTATTAAGCAATTTCTGAGCATACAGCTTCATGAAATCGGGTCTGAGAGCAAATGCTTCGTCACCAACAAATACGTAAGGTAATTCAAACAACTGTTTCTGGTGGAGGGATATTGAGACCACCACTTACCAGTTTTTCATAGAATATTGTCTTTTTGATGGCGCCTCCATCAGATATTCTACCATTTGTACCAACTTCGCACCAAATGAACTCATAATTACTATTCGCACTTGCCATCAGAACGATACTGTTGAACTGTTTATAGTTCCAAAAATAAGATCGAGGTGGAGGTGTTATTCTGACATGTTTTCCTTCTACTGCTCCTAAGCAGTGCGGGAAATTCCATCTGTTCTCAAAACCTTGTGCAATGCATTTCCATTCACTTTGGCTTTCGGGCATATGCAGAATAAAATGTAAACAACTTTAAACTACTATCACGTTATTGCAAATCAGCATAATATAATATTACACTCAGTTAATTGTTTTATCAAATTTAATTCGTTTTTTTATTTGTTGTTCTATATGCACATGCCAGTGCCTCTACCCCATTATTTTTTATTTCATTTTAACTATCAAAATTGATAGAAAAAACAATTTAAACATTTTTTTACAGGATTGCGAGGATGATTTCAATGAATCAACCAGTGTGCCATCAACCTCCAGCTGTGCTGCAATGTTGGAAGACTCTTCAGAAGGCCAAATCACACCACGCTTCAAACGGCCACGGTCACAGGCAAGCCAAACCATTGATAATATATCAATGAGGATGGATCAGCTTCTTGAAAAACAAATCCATCCGTCCATCAAAACCATGGAAGAACATGAAATGTTTGGAGCATATGTGGGGCAAAAAGCTGAGATCCTTGCCACGAAATAAAGCAATTCATTGCACAAAGATCATAAACGAGGCAATCTTCTATGCTGAAATAGGCAATTTAAATATTAACTCTGGAGTTGTAACATCTATGTCTGTTACAATTGATGTAAATTCAATATCAGATTCAACTGATGCAAATTCTTTTGACATGTAGAGCTTTTTTTTTTCAAATAAATCATATTATCAGTTGCTTAACTGTGAGGTTTATTTATTTGATCTAATGTATTATTTGTTAATTACTGTTGTATAACCAGTTTTAAAATGCCTCTTCACTAAAAAACTAGGTGATCAGAAAGGAGATACCTATAAAATGAAATATTTGAAAAATTTAAGATGGGGAAACTTTAATTTTTCTGTTGTAGATGACACAGATGTAGATAAAAAATGATGAAATGATAAATATTTTCAATTCACCACAATTTAATAACAGTGGTCATTAATTTTTTAAGGAATAACAAATACACAGAATCATATGTTAGGAGAAAAAACTATTTTATTTTTTGCCAAATTTACAGTATAATTTGAACTTTTTTAAACAAATTAATAAAAAAATTATTTAAATCTGACTTTTACTGTTATTATATCGCTGTACTGTAATAAATAAGTTATTTTTTTAACATCTGCTACTACATCAGATTTGCATACCCATTTTACCCCACAGTATACTATTTTCACCCGGGGTGGGATAAAATAGGTATACAAAACATATGGTTAAAAACCATCTCCCAGGAAACCTATATATATCAAATTACTAAAGAAACTTACTAATTTTATTCTTAAGATTTGTAATGTATAGAAAAAACAAGAAAGGTTTAAAAAAGTAATAATTTGACAATACTTTTTAAGTGAAAAGCTAACAGTAGAGTATTTTCAACCCATTTTACCCCACCTAACCCTAATTTAGTTTTGTTGAGAGTTTACGTGGCAATAATTCCAATTTAAAAATAAGAAGATAGGTGATATTTCCATCAAAAAGAGATTTTGCAACTCTCCAATTTAAGTTTGAAAGGCAATTAAAGACAACAAAAAAGGAAAAAAACTAAAAAAAAATCACTACAAATTAATGAAGTTTATGGAATGTCTCATTATACCTTGCATCAAAAGATTAGGAGGGAGCGGGCATAATTTTTTGGAGATGGTGGTTCTCATGCGGTATTACGAACTGAGGTAAAAAATCAGTTGGAAGAATAGATTTTGGGCATTGCAAGAATGGTATTTCCAATTGCCAAAAGAGAAACTTTTTGATCTTTTCCTTTTGAGCGTTGATCTTTTTAAAAGGCCAGTAAAATAGAAATTAATTTTCAAAATGGAAGGCCAGGCAGAAAGTCTGAAGTGCTGAAAAAAAACTTCAAAACCATGTGCCTAACTGACAATTAAGCTGTGTTATTCTTGAATGGTGATTTGTAGTAGATAAGAGTAAATATTTTCATTTAAGCATATTTTCTTTTCTGGATTAAAAAATTAGAATTGAGAAAACATTGCTCTACACAATAAAAAGGCTAGAAATATATTATTATATTTAATGCATCTAAAATAACTGAACATAACATTTCATTTTTATCAAGGTTCCACATGGGATGCAATGGACCAACAAAACTAGGGTACAATGGACCAAGGTTTAAACTCAGTTCTGTATCCACTATACTTTTAAAAGTCTGACATTATATAAGAATAAGCAAATTGATTTATTTTTATGAGTTAAGTAATCATTGAAACATGCAGTGTACACATTTTTTAAGTGTAATCTATATATTTACCCTAATTGGACACTGAAGAATAGTATACAAGATTTTACATTATTTGTTTGAGATGTTTTTCTTGTTTATATTTTATAAACATTCATTAAATTTTTAATTCTTATATTATAGCTATATTAAGGAAAAATTAAATAAAATAGTATGATTCTTTAAAAAAATAAGCACTTATTTTGAATCTATGGATATTATACATAAATGAAGCGTTGAATGATATAAAATTAATTAAAAAAAGAGGCTAGTACTGTCCCATAAAAGCACTTCCATTGATTACTAATCTCTTGTAAATGTTCAAAATATTATGATGTGTCTTCCAGAAGCTACAATTTCACAAGAAATGAGAAGACTTTCAGTGCACAAATATTTTTTAACGTGTCGTTTGCCAACTTTAATATTTGTTAATCTTGCATTACATATATGAACTGAATCCATGAATAAACAAGTATAATATATTTTGTGTTATTAAACAATGTACTGTATTAATATACAGGGTGTTCATTAATTATTGTCGGGGTTTCCGTACCTCATAACTTTCGAATAAAAAATATTACGCAAAAACCGATTACATATTCGTAAATTACAACTCAAAGAATTTTACGTGGCAACAATGCGATCTTAGCGCATTTGCAGTCTGGGTAATTATGACGTCATAAATAAAAATGGCGACCGTGCAAGAAAAAGCAATGTGTGTATTGTGGTTTTTCGAAACTAAATCAGTCATAACTACTCAACGTCGCTTCAGGACCACGTACAAGAAAGATCCTTCTTCGGATAATTCTATCAGACGCTGGTTAACACAATTTCAGGAAACTGGTAGCGTTCTACACCGAAAGGGAGCGGGAAGACCGAGCACTTCGCAGGAAAATGTTGATCGCATACAAGAAACGTTTACTCGCAGTCCACAAAAATCAACGAGACAAGCAGCTGTGCAGTTACATATCCCGCATACGATGATATGGAACGTTCTTCATAACCGCCTTCATCTGAATGCCTACAAATGCCTTGGAGGGAAATCGAATTTCGTCTCGATGTGTTACGAGCCACGAAGGGCAGCCATGTTCAAATTCATTAATCTTATTAATATCATTAATAAAATTCTTTGAGTTGTAATTTACGAATACGTAATCGGTTTTTGCGTAATATTTTTTTATTCGAAAGTTATGAGGTACGGAAACCCCGACAATAATTAATGAACACTCTGTATTTTTAAAAATTTACTGGTGGTCCATAGAACTGATAAATTAATAAGTACAATAAATATAAGAATCTGAACAGAATTATTACCTTCATGTAGTCTTTCAGACACATCAGAATCGCTATGCAGGTTTCTGGAATAATCACTCCCAAACGCTGAGGGGATATCAACGTCGGAAATTTCAATTGTTCATAATTCATTCCAGTGGCAAGAAAACGAAGTGTTGCAGCCAGTCTTTCATTGGGAGTGATACTTTCTCTCATAAATGTATCCTTTTTTCTATTAATGGAGTAACAACATCGAGAAAATTAAAGATAAGTTTTTTTATCCATCCTCAGGTAATTTCTCCGATAAGCGGGCTCAAGTGAAAGGTCTTTGAATAAATTCGTGTATGAGTAGCGACTTCTATTCAGAAGCCATTGCTTACACCATTTTTTCTTTGGTTTTCTAGTTTGTAAGTATACAAAATAGGCGGCAAAATATAACAGTTCTTCTTCTGTCTCCATGTTTTGTTTTGAAGAACGCGCGCGAACATAGCACGATATTGACGGCGCGGCGGGAAGGAGTTTGTTTTTTTTGAAGGCGGGTGAGGAGTAAGGGGGGGGGGGAGCGAAAAGCGGTGGAGTGGCACTTCGGAGCGTAGTCAAATTAATGGTGCGCCTGATTTTTCGACTTGAATTGGTGGGAAAAAAGACCAGTCTCGGGCAAATGGAATGGAATGGACGTCAGATGAATTGCCCCTTTAAGATGGGGAAAACGCTCGCTCCAGCGTCCGCAGCCTTTTTTTTGCGTAGAATGGGGGGGAAAAAACGGAATATGCAATTTTAACGCCCTTTTTTTAACCGATTTAAACGAAAATTGGAAACAAATCTACAATTAGGGTTTCAACACTATATACGAAATTTCATTAATCTAAGTAATTTCTTTCGGAATTTATCGTGTTCAGAAGTATGCCATTATACAGACCAACAGACAATCGACCCTTCGACGGATTTAGTTCAAAATTTGATACGGACCTACATTCCTGATGATAAAACTGTGTACCAAATTTTATCCATCTAGCTATTTAAGTTTCTGAGTTATATTGTTTGCATGAAAGTGGACAGACTTTCCGCAGACTGATTTTGTCCAAAATTTGACAGAAACCTACAAATTATGTGTAAAGATCACATACCAAATTTCATCCCTGTAGCTCTAATAGTTTTCGAGCTATCGTGTTCACACACAAACGGACATAATTCCAAAATTGTGTTTTTCGGACTCAGGGAGGTGTAAAACGTGGAGCGTCGTCAAAATCTCGAGTTCGAATTTTTTGGCGATTACAATACTTTCTCTTTGTATACTTCGTATACGAGAAAGCAAAAAATGTATTCTTAGTTGAATCAAAACGTCAACAGAATCCCAAAAAATTGTGTTATTTAAATAGACAAAAGAAAAAAAAATTGAAAGGCCTATGGTTAAAATAAAATACAACCTATATTCGTAACGAACAAGCTGGGCCGCCTTCGGCAACAAACACAACGTAAATAAACTGTACGTGATTCGAATGCATCTGAACTTGGATATCCGGACGCTTTCACTTTCTGGCGGAATTGAGGCCAGTGGTGTAGCCAAGGTAAATGCCGCCCTGGGCAAAGTATTGTTTTTCTTTTTTAACGTTAAAAAGATTTTAGGCTGGCATACTCTCCGTAAATTGATTGATGCGAAAATTGTTCATCGGAAAAGGAAAAGTGGGAAACAAGACAAATGTTTTCATGTTTTTCATTAATGACTGTTCCATAGTCATATCACTCCACGTACCAGACCAGCACTTGAATGTCTGCTGAATAGTGAAGTTACCTTGAGTTGTAAACTTTTCATATTCTTCTGCTCCCATAGTATTCTCCAAGTCCTGCACATCTTGCAAATGTAAATGGGCACAGTTAGCATATGAAAAAGTGGCAGCTACCATGGAAATAAGGTAGCATTTTAATGTAGAGAGATTTAGACGAAATTTCGTGCAGATTATGTTAGTATATTCATAATATAATAACTTGAACTGACTTTAATACCACCTATACTTGTAAAAAGCGATGTTTGTGTGTGTGTGCCTGCGTGCGATGTCCAGAGGAATCTATCGCACTTACAACCTTGAAATTTGGCACACAGGTAGTCGTAATGGTGACTGAATGCACCTCGAAGCCGAAATTTTAAAATTTAATCTAGAAAATTTTTTATTTAATGTTTTGTGCTGGTTTGGTTGATTTTTCGCACTCATTTCTCAATAGAATGGGTTTGAATAATTGTACGACAAAACTGGATACACCATCGGAAAGAAGACGCGATTTCCGTTCTAATGAAGTTAGTTTTGAATTCCTAACGTAATTTACTGAATTTTGAGAAATTTTAAAAAATAGTCTGTTTTGGCATCGGAATGTTATTTTTGTTTTTAAATTTGTTGCATCCGACTTTCTAATAACACTATTATTTTCAATTTTTTTCAGCTTATAACTAGAACGGTTCTGTCGGATTTAAAACAAGAACGGTTAAAATATATTTTCAAGTTTTTTTTAAATTAATTTTTTTCTGGACAGTCGAGAGTTATTATTCTCGATCGAGTTCCTCGCGCGGCGCTTCTTCGGAACGTTGTTTTCAATTTTGATTGGCGGACGCGCAGGATACGTCATGACCTTCACCTGAATGAATTACTTCGATTATTATTTTCGGATTCAATTTTAATAATCTTGCTGTATGATAATCATTTTCAGGTTCCAATTTTGTAATATTGTTTTGGATTAACGTACTCTGTACTGCAGGGCGAAAAAAAAAATCAGCAGGAAATTCAAATAATGTGTATCTTTTGTTTTGATTTTGTCTTCAAAACTTTTTCATGTCATTGTGGGCGGTTCTTTTTTTTTCTTCATTTTGTTAAAGTGCTGATTCCACGGGCAACGCCTTGCGCGTTCTGCTAGTAATTGATAAAAACTTTATTTGCGCAAAGAACTTTACAATAGGAAATGTATATTAAATAGGCAGAAATTTATTTAGTAAGATAGATAATTTTGTGCATACAGACAGAACGCCGACCCATGTCCCCGTGCCTGATGCCATGACAGCCTCCGTACCGGTTGAGCGGACATGGGACAGGGTGCATACAGACAGGATGGTTAGTTCAAGCCACGCTAGCATGCAAGTCCAACATTAGCCAAACTTCAACTAGTTATAGCACTTAAACGGTACATGAAACGAAAAAAATTGTATAGACATAAATTGTAGGAAATTTTATGCTGATTACTTTGATACATAATGATGATATACAAAATTTGATAGTTTTAGAGATATAAGCAAAAAACTGGGGGAAAATCCATTTTTTCACGTTTTTTGGCTGTAACTAAAATTGCAACAAAAATTTTAGCTCAGATTCGTGATCAGCACCCCAAAAAACATAGAGGAGCAAAAAATTACAACTCCATCAGAATTTGTTTTAAGCCACCCTTTTCGGCACCCAATGACTGTATAATTCTGTGAATTGCGTGATGTGTTATGCATAGAATGGAATGGCTGAAGCAATCAAGTCAGAGGAAGATAAGGCAGACGAATCAAGCATAAAACATTTTCACGCTACGCTATTTCGGGCATCCTTGCGCAGGGGCCATGCTGATCTGCTCTATATCGTTCCAATTTCA
>BGPR01014219.1:0-15642 GCA_013235015.1 Araneus ventricosus | reverse complement strand
CAATTTCAGTTTATGTACTGCCGTAACGAGTACCGCTGTTTCGGAGAGTGCGGTTCGATATTGTTTCTTTCCCCAATCATTATTTCTATACCTGAGAGGTAAACTATCCAAGTCCAATTTTTATGCTTCTATCGTCTATCCGAACCGCATTTTCGGATATATATATATCAAAGCAAACAAGAAACAAAAGACAAAAATTCAAAAACATGCAAGAAGATATATATATTATTTCCCCGTCTTTTCTGAGCAATTTAAAACAATCGGCGTTAAAAAAATTCTCATAATTATGAAAGTTACGAAGGAAAATGTACCAGCTCTTCAACGTGAACATTGAATAGGGCCGTATTTTGAAAGGGCTATATTTGAAAATGAGTTTCTTTGATATTGCTCTCACGATATCTCAAGAACTATTGAATATTTTTGCATAAAACGTTAATGCCACTTTTTAAAGCCAAATACGATGAGGGGGCGAAAAAAATGCAGTGCCCCGGAATCCGCTTATAAACGCTAAGTCACTGATGATGACGGGAGGAGGGCGAAAAAACTCATATTATGGTCCGGGAGCCACTTATCCTCGCTACGCCACTGTTACATAATAAGCCTTTTCCTGAAAGTCCAGGAAACTGAGAACTATCCCGAATGAACGCGATGATATCAGTGGTTCAGTCGAAACTTCCTCCGCTTTTGTTGTCCATTGCAACGGCCGCAGCGCGGTTACGCAATGCCCAGCAGGAAAAGTGGGGCATTGCTGTGGGTCCGTCACATTTGCAAGGTTTCGAGATTGGCGGAAAGATCAAAAACCGGTCCTTTATGGAAGCCCGCGCGAAACTTTCAGTTTCTCGCAGGGCCTGAGGTGGGAGACACTGGATTACGCGGCTCACTCTCACTCACTCAGTCATCGCTTGCTGTGCCAATTTGCTGGAAACAAAGGATCGGTTTGGCTTATGAGTTGGATTGCCAGGGTAAGTTCTAAGAAATGATTTTATTTGATTTTGAGTCGAATTCTAAGGCAACGTAGATCCGAATTGATATAATAAATTTGATAATAGATTTCGCTGTGCCCGCCAGATTTTTAAGAAACCTGAGTTCCTTTCCAAATTTAGATTCAAAATTTAATTATATTAACAGGTTCTCGTTATATAGGTTTTATAAAATGTTTAACACGTTCTCTGATGAACTCGACATTTTTAATACGTCTCTCGGTGCTTTTAAGTCGAAATGTTTGCATCTTTTAAATACATGATATGTTTTATTTTGCCTTTCTACAACAGTTTAGATTTTTATGCAATTTGATTTTCCGTGTTCTTATGTATTCGACCCGTTTTTTGGCGCCGTATTTGATTTATTTTTATCTTAAGTGTCGCATTTTTTTTAAATTCTCAAGTGTGTATTTACGTTTTTAAACTGTTAAACTCCCGGTGTGTTTTTATTAGACTCGGTGTTTGCGTGTTTTGACTTTTTGACCCTTACTTTTTGGAAATGAACTTTAATTTTTTTTAAAAATACGGCTTTTGGTGTCATAGTGTGTCTTAAAGTTTTGTGATTATGTGTTTTCGTTCTAATATATATATACGTTTGCATAAGTATTTTTTTATGTTTTATTTACTCATTGTGACTTTTGTCCTTTGTGTGTTTGTCAGCACTCTGTAAATGGAGTTTTCTCTGTAGTGTGCTTTTCTTTAAATAAACAAATAAATAAAACATGGATCCAAATTGATATAATAAATTTGATAATGGTTAACATGTGAGTAGATGTTGGAAATACATGCAAGTTTGGAGTTTATATTACATTTGTGATCAATTATTTTTTAAAACTAAAGGCAATAGTTAAATTTGTATTCTTGATCAGTTCATATCTGTTGTTTTTTATGCTGTTTGTCAAAGATTGCACCTTTTACGCCGAGTTGGAATTGTGTACCAACACACACAAATTACTTTTTTTGTGTGTTCTATAGAGTAGAAATGTAAAAAAAATTATTTTCTACTTTTTGGTATTTGGTGTAAAATTCATTTTGTATAAATATTACGCCAAATGACGTCACTGATATGAATTCAAAATTTAGTTAAATTAACCTTTTGACGACGATCGCAAATTTATAATGATTTATTATAATTGATAATAACTTATATGAAAAATTCTAATAAAATGCTCAAAGCTGGTATCACTCCGACGTTGTGTCAGTCAGTAGCTAAAAGCCACAACAGCCGGCACGTATTTGTGATCGGGAGATAATGTAGCAAGCAGCTGGCACGCCGGTGTGAAAGTTCGGTCTCAGAGGGTTAATCAATTAGGTTATAATTAGATTCGGAAAATATTTAGAAAGTATATTTTCATCGATAACATACAAGTGTACAAAACTTCAAAACTCTTGCGCACTAAGAATTAATCCAGTCGAATTGTACTTTGACATGGAAAAATGCATAACAGCAATTTTATTGCTTTAAGTTGTTGGGTCTGTCATACAAAACATGGCACTATACAGTAGAACCCCGGTAATCCGAACTATTCGGGGCTGATCTCTGTTCGGATTCCGGAGAATTCGTATTATCCGGGGAATTCGGCAAAATACTCTTGATATACCAAATGCAGTCGAGTATTGACTCTGAGTGCTCTGTGAAGGCGTACGGAAAGAGCACGCGGCGATTCGCACGGTACAGTGCCAAACAAGTTGAGGGTAAAAAGAAGATATCCGAGTTTAGTTCTACTAATTAAGGTGCTGTATTCATTCTTAAATATTCAAATACTTCTTTTAAGTTAGGGAATAATCGTTAGATTTGTTTCTGTTCCGTAATTCTTATTTTTCCTTCATTTTTACTTTCTCGTATACGAAGTACACAAAGAGAAAGTATTGCAATCGTCGAAAAATTCGAACTCGAGATTTTGACGAATCTCCAAGTTTTAGACCTCCCCGAGTCCGAAAAACACAATTTTGGAATCATGTCTGTGAAAGCTGTTAGAGCTACGGAGATGAAATTTGGTATGTGGTCTTTAAACATATTTGCAGGTTTCTATCAAATTTTGGACAAAATCCGTCCACGGGAAGTCTGTCTGTCTGTATGTCCGAATTCATGCGAACACTATAACTCAAAAACTTGAATAGCTAGATGGATAAAATTTGGTACACGGTTTTATCGTCATGAATGTAGGTCCGTACAAAAGTTTGGGCAAAATCCGTCAAACAAGTGTTCAAATTTCATATTTGGTTCAAAATGCACATTGCGACTGTGTGTCGGCGAGCGTTTTGCTTATTTTACTCAAGTTAGTATGGTTGGCGTTTGACCTCGGCGGTCTACGAAGGAAATTGTAGCAAGCCGCAAACACGCGCTTCGGAAATTATGGCAAACGAAACTTCGTTCTGACATTTTTCAGATGGAAGGTATGGTGAAATCTTGCGTGATATCTGTAGTAAGATTTCGTTCTCAAAAACGTTAAATAAAGTTGTGGTACCTCAGCGCGCGTGAAAATTGAAAACATACGCATTTTTTTTGCAAAATATTAAGTTTTGGGGAATTCATGAATTTGATATGTTTCATTATAAGTCACCATTCATAATTGTTTTCTCAAAATATCCAGGCCTTGGGTAAATACCCCAAGAATATTTACCTACCCACTGGGTGATTACCCACCCCACATTACTGGTCGTATGCGAGGAAGTTTCGGGAAGGCCACTCCCGCTGGTTTAGTAAAAAGTTTTCAGAAAGCTAAAAAAAGTTGTTCGAATTATCCGGAATTTCGGATTTCCGGGGTTCTTCTGTATTTTGTACCCGGACATCGGACCCGATAGGGGGGGGGGAATTCGAAACAGCGGTTTTTCGCGTTTAAATAAAATGTTATTAATGCGAGAGGAAAGATTTAAATAGGAAAGTTGTAGGTTAAAAAAAAAAACAACCTTCAAAAGGAGCCGTCGAACGTTAACGTACTTCAATTACGTCGGAAGTAAATTAGAAAAGAATGTAAATTTTTAAAAATATTAAATTTTTTTCAATTTGACCAAAATGTTTCTATTGCAGTACGTGTTATAGTGGATGGAATATCTAGTGAAAATTTCAGATCGATATCTGCATCACTTTTTGAAAAATTCCACTTTGTCTTAAAAATCAGGGTCGTCGGAAAATGTCTGTAAAGAATTTTTTTTATCAATCCGAATTCGCCGAGATGAACAAAATCCTATTCTAAAAGTATCGTTCTACAATTTCAAATGACATCAATATGGTGATTTTTTCAAAGAAGTGACGAAAATTAAATTTAATATTAACATTTTGTTTCAATTATTATAACTCAACGCGTTCTTCGTTTCGACTGAATGCGTTCAGGCATAATAATTGAAACAAAATGTTAATGATAAAAATTCTTTAATAAGTTTGCAACACACGTTCAGTAACTAAAACATTGGAAAGTATAGTTGTAAAACCTACTTAAAAATATTTT
This sequence comes from Araneus ventricosus, assembly GCA_013235015.1. NCBI lineage: Eukaryota > Metazoa > Arthropoda > Arachnida > Araneae > Araneidae > Araneus > Araneus ventricosus. The sequence goes on along the minus strand of BGPR01014219.1, from coordinate 11,213 downwards.
GTAACATTTATTAGAATAGAGAAAAAATTCGAGAAAATCTTGCGTGGAAATAAAATTGGTATCACTTAATTGCTAATTTTTTAATTTTAAAGTGGTGTAAAAATCGTCTTTGTGCAATAATATGCTCCGAAATTATTGAGGAAAAATTTAACATTTTTATTAATTTTTAATTAAAAATCCAATTACAATTTTGAAGTACCCTTTTTCAGTGAGCACCTACTGCTCAAGAAGTAACTACGAACCAAATTTAGTAACTCTAGGTCCAAGAGCGCCCCGTGGAGAGTTTTGAACGATTTTTGAATGTCGCCACTTGCGGATAGTCAGTGGCGTAACGACCACTGGGCAAGGGTTGCTAATGCCCCGGGTGCCAGTTTTGAGGGGGGCCGTGGAGGCAAAACATTAGTGCGTTTATGCCATTTTTCTAAAGAAGAATATGATGAGGGAGTGTAAAAATAATACTATACCCCGATCACTATTTAGGCTTGCGAAGACACTGACGACGATCAGGGTAAAGGAAAATCATATTATTCCCCGGGCGCCCCTCACTACGCCACTAGCGATATTTACAAAACGTTAATGCGCTTATGTCACTTAGGTAAATACTATAAGGAGTAAAAACATATCGGGCTCGTTTACACTACCTAAGCCACTGAAGAAGACGGGGAGGTGAAATAAACATTTAGACCAGGCGCCACTTCCTCACTCGTTCCATACTGGCGATCTTATAAAGCGTTAGCACTTAAGTGTCACTTTTTTAAAGTCAAATATATATAGGGGTAAAAAATGCTATATCAGGCGTCGTTTACACATACTAAGCCACTGGAGAAGACGGGGAGGGTGAAAAACATTTAGGACCCAGGCGCCACTTACCTTCACTACGCCACTGGCGATCTTTATAAAGCGTTAATGCACTTATGTCACTTTTTAAAGTCAAATACTATAAGGGGGAGTAAAATGCTATATCCGGGCGTCGTTTACACATACTAAGCCACTGGAGAAGACGGGGGAGGGGGTGAAATAAACATTTAGGACCCAGGCGCCACTTACCTTCACTACGCCACTGGCGATCTTTATAAAGCGTTAATGCGCTTATGTCACTTTTGAAGATCAAATACTATAAGGGGAGTAAAATGCTATATATCGGGCGTCACGACATACTAAGCCCTCTAGGAAGACGGGAGGGTGAAATAAACATTTAGGACCCAGGCGCCACTTACCTTCACTACGCCACTGGCGATCTTTATAAAGCGTTAATGCGCTTATGTCACTTTTGAAAGTCAAATACTATAAGGGGGATTAAAAATGCTATATCCGGGCGTCGTTTACACATACTAAGCCACTGGAGAGAAGACGGGGGGAGGTGAAATAAACATTTAGGACCCAGGCAACTTATCTTCACTACGCCACTGGCGATCTTTATAAAGCGTTAATGCACTTATGTCACTTTTTAAAGTCAAATACTATGAAGTAAAATCTATATCGGGCGTCGTTTACACATACTAAGCCACTAGGAAGACGGGGGAGGGGTGAAAATAAACATTTAGGACCCAGGCGCCTTACCTTCACTACCGCCTACGAATCTTTATAAAGCGTTAATGCGCTATGTCACTTTTAAGTCAAATACTATAAGGGGAAGTAAAATGTATATCGAGGCGTCGTTTACATACTAAGCCACTGGAAGACGGGGGGAGGGGGGTGAAATAAACATTTAGGACCCAGGCCACTTACCTTCACTACGCCACTGGCGAGTACTTTATAAGCGTTAATGCACCTTATGTCACTTTTTTGGAATCCGTATGTCACTTTTTAAAGTCAAATACTATAAGGGGGAGTAAAAATTCTATACCCGGCGTCCGTCGTTCACACATGCTAAGCCACTGGAGAAGACGGGTGGGGTGGGGGGTGGGAAAACCATTTATGACCCAGACGCCACTTACCCTCACTACGCCACTGCAGATAGTATCCTGCCTATAAACATTAACATGTTAAAAACAAATGTTCTGCCTTCCTTTAACATTGAATAAATGTTAGTACTTGATTCAGAATGGATAACAAATCTCATCTGTATTCTGTGCGTGTGAGACCGGAAATAATGGGATTTATTCAACTTCGTCTCTTGATTGAGAGACATAAAAGCGCTGATTTCCTGAAAGCAGGTAGCTAAAATAATCTGATTAATTTTACTTAGATTTTAAAAGAAATTTCCTTTTAAAAAAGATGCGAGTGATTTTTCCTTCGTTTAAATAGAAACGTTAAATTTTCCTTTGTTTAGTTTACAAGTTATAGATTAAGTTCTGATTTTTTCCTTCCTCTCGTCTAAATGAAAGCTGTTGCCACAACTGTATTGTTTCTCATAGAAAACGCTAACTCCGATAGATTTTCTCGCAGTTTTGAGGATCCGAATTAAAGATCTGCTTTTTCTTCTGAACTCGTTGCATTAAGTTAATTTAAATTGGCATGCTCGCAATTTTTTTGAATAATCCTGTATATTTATTTCCCTTCTATAGAGCTGAATAGAATGACGGCGTGCAAAAAATGATATAGTATTCTATGAAAAAGTTCTTTATTAACTCTTGCTATTCTGCTGATTCTAACACGCTTCCGAATGACCAGAAAAACTATTTTTGTTGTATAGCAGGGGTGTAGTGGAGCCGGAATGCACCGATTCTGGTACTGCTTTCTTCTCACGAAAAATAAATAACAAAAAATTGTGAAGACGTTCTTCAAACAGCGAGATTTTTGTCACCCAGGTTAGAGCGCTCCGGTACTGCTTTTGGAGCGTCCAGCACTGTTTATTTTGCGACTACACCACTGTTGTCTAGAGAGAATGTGATATTATTTGAATCGTTCGAATAGTGTTTTCCGCGTATTATATTTTAGACATCCCTAAACGTTTATCACGTGACATCAGCACGTTTTGTGTTTTAAACTGGTCAGTTAGTTTGCTCTCTAAACATTCGACCCATTAATCTCGATCAGTTGAAAATTCTCGAAGGAATTTCGTTTGTCCTAAAGGTAATTGCTCTTTCGGAGATTACCTTGAGACAAGAGGACAAGGTCGCAGAAATCGTCCTCAGGGAAAACGGCAGAACTCCACCATGAATAATCACGGGAAAATGATTTCTCTTTCATACATTCTACAGTCTCCTCGATTTACGACTGGATTCTGTTTCCGACTGGCAAGTCTCAAGTCGGATATGTATTTTCCAACACTATTTTCATTCAAATGGGTCATGAAAACTGTGCATAAAACATAGAAATACAACCTGAAATTTTGTTTTAACGTAGGACTACGTTCCTCCCATTGGGATCTCAGGAAGGAATTCGATTCGCACGCCAAAACGCCACAAAAAACGTTGCAGGGGACATCCTCTATATCTCGATAACTACGTATGTTAAAAACATAACTAATATCTTATTGTAGAGATAAAGGGTAACAACAGAAGTTACAAAAAAAAAAATTGAAAATCGGAAAAGAGTCACGCGAATCAAGTAGTCCTACGCCTTTAACATGAGCGGCTGTTTGAAAAAGACAGCCTCCCGTCATTTTCCGCTCTTCCGGTACGCATGCGCGTAGAGATAACGCATTCTCTTCAAAAGTAAATTATACGGACCGACAGACAGTCAACCCTTTGACGGATTTGGCCCAAAATTTTATACGGCAATACATTCATGACGATAAAACTGTGTACCAAATTTTATCCATCTAGCTATTCAAGTTTTTGAGTTATAGCGTTCGCATGACCTCGAACATACAGACAGTCAGGCTTCCCGTTGACGGATTTTGTCTAAAATTTGATAGAAACCTACAAATTATGTTGAAAGACCACATACCAAATTTCATCCCCGTCGCTCTAATAGTTTTCGAGTTATCGTGTTCACAGACAGACATAATTCCAAATAGTATTTTTTTCGGACTCAGGAGATCCATCCAGCGTAACATCCTCAGTTTGAATTTTTTTTGATACAATACTTTCTCTTTGTATACTTCGTATACGAGAAGGTAAAAAGCATGTTGTCAAGGCTGTCTTTGAAGCATAAAAGTAACAAACCTAATAAGGCTCTCTAACGAAATATTCCATTGTTACTTCTATTTAATATTCTGCCCATTATACAAAGCTACTGATTTTTTAAAAACTTAAGCAGCGTATAAGGATTTTGATTTTATGGATAATTCAAAACCAGGGACATATTTAAATACGCGGGAAGCGAATGGTTAGTTATCATCAAAACTTTTTCCTTTCTCGTATTTTCTGCTATTAGTTCATATAATTTGGGGTGCGTGAGAGTCTTTGTTTATTTGGTCCCAAGGTCAACACACATGAAAAGGAGAAATGAATATCACAAATCCTCATTGGACGTAGTTATGCAAACAGTAATTTAGTTTCCAGAAAAAAAGTTTTACCACATTCACGTGCTGTTAATGATTGCGTATTACCATATTTATTTTTTAAACAATTTTTCCAAATAGGTTTTTATATGCATATTGGAGTCCCTATTCTCGTTTATTTTTGCGTGAAAGTTAATTGTACATCCCTAGGTAACAAGAAGATAATTACCCGGAAATACAGCAGTCAAAATGGTGTGGTTAAAAGATGAGACAAGTATAATCAAAATTTTTCTTAAAGTGCCGGGTTAGCAGTAATAAAAGGAAAGTTTTGTTGCAAGTTTTGGCATTGAGAAACTGGTATTGATTTTGCAAATAATTATTGCAAGATCTTTTTCTCTTCAACTGTTCAGTGCTGTCATTCATATGATTTTTTTCTTCCTTCGAAACTCTACAATACTACCTCAGCGGAAATCTCGAAAATAAACAATCTATTTTCCTGTCATCTTCAATTAATGTTTTTTGAGTCGGTGAATTTCCAGTTATTTCATCATTAGTTTCTTTCACATTGAAACGCGATTCACTTGAAATTGAAGTATACAAAATAATTTTAAGCAATGAGGATGAAATTGAAAAAAGAAGAACCGTTTAGTCCTTGAATGCTGTTTCCTGTTTCCCGGTAGTGGTTTTATGCAAATAATTGATTTTAAAATACAGTCGGACCTCTGTTTAACGAATTCGCTAAATCAAGAAAAAAAGTTCGTTATCTGGAAAATTCGTTAAATAGAGCCTTAAATACCTTTTAAAATACTTTAAACTACACATAACAGATTTTAAATTCATAAACACTAAATATTATTAAAAAAGTAATTAATCACGCCTTTATTCTGTAAATTAATATCTATTTGTTTTATATATTTTACCCATCAAAAAGAAATCTGCAAGGAAAAGAAGAATAAAACAAAACATTGTCCGGGAATACACTGTATTTTCAATTTAAAAAAAATAATTTTATATAAAAATTAATCAATTTTAGCGTTTCATCGTACGAAGGTTTGTTGATTTCTGCATCTTGATCATTTCCATCTTCATCATCTTCGTCTTCATCGCAATTCAGCGCTGTATTGTTTTTATTTTTCACACTGTCCGCTTCAAAACTGCCTCATCCACATTTCATAGACACATGCTTTTAACGTTTAACATGCGTTTTGAACAAGAACTCGATGAATCATAATTTTGTATCTTATTAAGATTTTTTTATTATGGTTGATAAGCTGTTTGGAGGAATACCAAATTTTAAAGCAATATCCTTTTTTCTCACGAAAAATGGATATTGCTTTAAAATTTGGTATTGCAATAAAAAAAGAAGCGTTTAGTCCTTGAATGTTGTTTCCTGTTTCCCGGTAGTGGTTTCATGCAAATAATTGATTTTTAAATATTTTTTTCTTCAACATTTAAATTCCAGTCTGCGTCATTAAAACTCATTATTGAAACTTAGTACAGTTGACGTTCGTTATAACGACCACGCATTATAAAGACCATTCCATTATAACGACCAGTGATAAAATCCCCAACTGAGTTTCCCTATTTACTATGTTATTTTACTTCCGGTATAACGATCATCCAGTGTCGTCTAATCCCAATACAACGTCAGAATTCAGAGGACAGTCTTCCCGGTATTTTTCCAAAAAGAACATGTTTCTAAACGTACAATTCAACTGGAGGGGGAGAATTACCACTCACCACAGCGCGGAAATTAGAATAGCCTAGAATAATAATAATAAAAAAAATGTTTCAAGTGCTATTTCAAGTGAGACTTTAAAATGTTTTTTTGAAAGGCAGGACATTATTTATCATCTTCAACTGAAATGGAAAATTATGTTTTGCAAAAAGCACATATGCAGAAAAGACAAACAACCATTTCTGATTTTTTTCTTTAGAAAATAAATGTTTTGTAAGTATATAACGTTCTTTATTTTCTACTTTAAAATCCGTTCCAGAATTTTATTTTTAATTGATAAAATTTTATTTTTAATATGAATGATAAAAAATAAGTTGAATATTTAGTTGGAATCTCTTTAAAAATCGCCTATTTATATGGAACTGCTGAGCGTGTATGTGTACAGTTTTTAATTATATCCACTACAGCAACCATTCGTTATAAAGACTTTTTGCTGTGGGACGCAGAGGGTCGTTATGACGAGCGTCCACTGTACTAATAATGTTAACAGTACTACAGTAGAGTTCCGGTAATTTGGACTAGATGGGACCGGACACTGTCCGGATTGCCAAAAGCCCGGATTAAAAGGAATTTTCCTTAAAATGCACGTAATACAAGATTTAGATGAGTAAAACTATAAAAATCGGTGTTTATTTTTCATAAATACATACAAATTTTTCTACAGCTTAATTAACACAGCTTAGTAACAGGATGCGCTCATTATTATTTTCGTACTGACCTCTCACTAAAATTAGTATGCAGGGTGTCCACACTCATCGTGGTCCAATCGCTACAACCATTAGAGATGGACATATAGTTCCAATTGGAAAAAATGTTTTAAATGAAGGGAAGAATTATAATATATGTCTTTTAAGTGTATAAATATATTCCCGAAAAAGGTACGAAATCTAACTTTTTATACCGTCCCCCGCTACTATCAATCATATTTAGTAAAATATTCTTGAAACATTACATGACATTTCTAAGATCTGTACTCAGTAACAGCCCTTGATATCATAACAAGTATTCGATTGTCTATTTCATGGACGTCCTCATTTTTAGGAGCAAGAATAATTCTCTCACACAACCAGTTTATGTCAGCAAAGTTTTGTGAAATTTGAAAGTATACTGCATCGATTAGGTCTTCAATGGACGATACCACATTACAAAAGTCAGGCGGAAATTTTATTTTGTCGGAAGATTTAACTGATAGTCTACCCTCTCCGATTTCAAGAAGTCTATTTGAAAGAAAGTTGAGCATTTTCATCTTCCAATAGTACTCTGATATTTTCCCTTAAAATAAAGATTAATATCACTTTAGAGCGTATAGTAAATCAGAAAATTCAAACCAAATTCAGTTATCTTCCTTTTCTCAGTCTCCGTAGCAATCGTGTTTAAATTTTACCAATTCAAATTATAAATTATTAAGACAGTCGACCATATATTCATCTTCATAAAATTTTAATTTCATTCAACTTCTTTCTTCGTTTAGTTATATTTTAACAACTATCATTTTGTTGCCATTCCGCGTAAAATAAATTTCAAATAAACAAATATAATACAGTGAAACCTGTGTTGAACAATACTACCTTACAATAAATCTACCTTTAGCGATATTTTCTTGGCGCCAAAACTTGTACTAAATTTCATCAAAATCGCCAAGCGAGTCAATCGGCCTATTTTTGACAAGCATTTTGGAGACTTTCCCCGCCCTACCCTAAGGAACTGCGTTAGGGTTTATTTACCCCTCCTATACATCAAGTGGGTTAATGAGGAGCATGTGTACCAAATCTCATCGAAATCCCTTTAGCCGTTCGGAAGTAATGCTGGAACAAACATACACTAAAAGTCTTTCTGTGGGTGTATGGTGTAAACATTCCAACACGCAGGATAATGGAGAATGAAGGTTTATTCACAAATGTGCAGGAAAAACACGTAACACTAGCAACAGGAAACAATAGTTATTGCACAGATTACCAATGTAAACAGACAACAATTCACAGGTAATAACAGTTCAGCACTTTGATATTTAGCGACACAAACAGTCAGCAAACCACTAGTAACGACAATAACTGCACTTTCAATAGCGCTCGGCTCACCAGCTTCCTAGCTCACACTGCGGACGAAACTCTAAAGTCGTTCCCAATGGATCAACACTACTCCCTCTGATACAAACGTGGTCCTTATACACTCTCTCCGACACGCCGTGACGTCACATGGAGTTTTCTCGTATATTCAAGCGTATTCCCTTTCCTAATAGAGATATTGAGAAAAGGGTAGCATTTTCTGGAATCATCTATTGGTTGCCAAGGTCGCCAAATTTGTCGCCAAAATGGTCGCCAATGTCAGGGGTCCCGCAAAGGCCGATGCCCGTCACTCCATACTTACCCCTGTAAAGCTCCTTCCCCAACTATAAGACTAGCGGGGCAGGAAAGCGACATTACATCTTTGCAGCAATATAGATATGATTTATGGCTAAAAAACAGCTTGTTACCAGCTGACTGGTAATGTTGGCTGGGCTTGATTTCAGAACAGATGAATTTTAATAAATAATAAAACGGATAAGGAATTTCCTCCAGTATTTTAGAATAAAATATGGTATTCTCAAGCGTACAAACAAAGCATTATCGGTAGTTCAAGGTGAAGTATAGACCTTTGAATGAAACTCTTTAAAAGGAAGTTACTCTTTTAAAAGGAAGTGCAAGTGTAATCCTTGTGTTCTTTACCTTCTATAATGAATGGCAAATGTCTTATTTTTGCTCTTTATCCTTTTAAGCCGTTGTAATAATGACACCAGACATAATAAGTCTATTTAATGGGAAAAGTGGACGTAATCTTGTTGTTTGTATCTAAGAAGAATTAGAATATTTAGACGGCTGTTTTTGATCACATTTCTTGGAGATTTTTTTATCATAATCGTGCAGGTGAGGGTTTTTCAGTATTATTTCTTAGACTGAATTAAATGTATAATAATAATTACAATTAAAAATGAATGGAAAATGATGTGATTTTTTTACTCAGTCGTCACCATAGCAAAATGAATGGAAATGTAATTTTTTTTACTCAGTCGTCACCAGTCGCTTAAAATGAGATGATGAAAATGATGTGATTTTTTTTACTCCAGTCGTCACCAGTCGCTTAAAATGAATGGAAAATGATGTGATTTTTTTTACTCCAGTCGTCACCAGTCGCTTAAAATGAATGGAAAATTATGTAATTTTTTACTCCGTCGATCACCAGTCGCTTAAAATGAATGGAAAATGATGTGATTTTTTTTACTCCAGTCGTCACCAGTCGCTTAAAATGAATGGAAAATGATGTAATTTTTTTTACTCAGTCGTCGTCGCCTTAAAATGAATGGAAAATGAGTATGATTTTTTTACTCCAGTCGTCACCAGTCGCTTAAGAGAATGGAAAATTATTAATTTTTTTTACTCCAGTCGTCACCAGTCCTTAAAATGAATGGAAAATGATGTGATTTTTTTTACTCCAGTCGTCACCGTGCTTAAAATGAATGAAAATATGTAATTTTTTTACTCCGTCGTCACCAGTCGCTTAAAATGAATGGAAAATGATGTGATTTTTTACTCATCGTCACCAGTCGCTTAAAATGAATGGAAAATTATGTAATTTTACCCCAATCGTCATGATCGCATAGATGGAAAATAATGTGATTTTTTTTATCCCAGTCGTCATCAGTCGCTTAAAATGAATGGAAAATTATGTAATTTTTTTACCCCAATCGTCATCAGTCGCTTAAAATGAATGGAAAATGATGTGATTTATTTTATCCCAGTCGTCATCAGTCGCTTAAAAAGCGTAAATGGCAGCAGAATTATCGAATTATTTTTATGCTCCCTCTTCATATAGCTTTGAAAACTGACATAAACTCAGCATTGGCGAATCCATGGGTTGATATGGATCTGATCCCCCCGAGCTATACCAGAATACTTCCTTTTATTTGAAATCACTACAACTATTTGTTCTTACTCTCCCTTTAAAAAAAATGTGACCTTTTCTGGCTTAACAGGCTCGAAAATTTTCCTACTTTGTAGTCATTCCACTGGTACGTTAACGCGGGGTCGAAAACATGTTTTGGCTTGTTAATTCATTGTGTTTTTTATTAAATTATCGAAAGTAGTGTAGTGTTCTTTATGATTCTTATTGTCAGGGGAGTAAAGTCTGTGAAGTGTTTTGGTTTACATAAGCCATGAGGATTGATGACCTCAACCCCCCAGACGCAAATTCTGGATTCACCACTGAAACTCAGCAGTGTTTTGATTCTATGGCACCCCCTAAAACTGGCGCCCAGGGCGTCTATAACCCACTTGCCCTACGGTCGCTACGCCACTGTTTGAATGGAATATAGAAGAGATGATAGAAGATGAGAATTGTCTGTTTTTCTTGGCTCACAAATTATACAGAAGTCGTTGATTTGTTAAAAAAAATAGTGGTAAATGCTTAATAACAACTTAACCGCAGACGCAAAATCTGTAAGTGTATCTAGGACGTGCTAAGTGTTTTCATTCTTCAAGAAACTTTGTATTTTGCTGTATTTGGCAATCTGTGAAAAACCCATTTTCTCTGTTATTACCAGTGGAGGCGACTCGATGGGGCGAGGGGGAGGTTGCCTCCTTTTGTGGGAAAAATTCAATTTTTATTTCTAGCTAATTTTGAAAATATTTTTTTAAATTTTTTCTGTCTACCCCCCCCCCATACTGCCGGGTTCTTTTAAGTTCAAAAATTTTAGATACATGTGTCTAAAATTTTTGCCTTCCTCCTCTTTCGCCATCATTTCGTCGCTACTGATTATTACCAAGATCGTATAAACCCATGTGCAACAAACAAACGCGTGTTAAATCCATTACAAACCAAAGCAATAGTAAATCCTGAAAGAAGAGAGCTCCAAGTAATGGCGTAGTAAAGTGAAACGTCGCCCGGAGAACAGTTACTTTCTTCCACCTTTTATCATATTTAGGGTTGCCATACGTCCCGTATATACGAGACTGTCACCGTCTTTCACTACTGAGTCCCGTATTTAACTACTCAGTCCCGCATTTCACTACTCAGTCCCGCATTTCACTACTCAGTACCGCATTTCACTATTCTGTCCCGTATTTCACGACTCAGTCCCGTATTTCACTACTCAGTCCTGTATTTCACTAC
>BGPR01014218.1:0-39779 GCA_013235015.1 Araneus ventricosus | reverse complement strand
TGGGTTGGTGGAGTATTTAATAAAATCAAGTTAAATTTTCCTATAATTAAAATGTCCTTCCCACTCCTCTTGATAATGAAGACATGTCCCTTAAAATGCCACCACTTTTCTGTTTTAAAATAGAAGATTTAATTATACTTTCTTCCTCTCCTGCGCTTATGTTATGTCTCGCTTGTAATAGCATGAAGAAATTTGCTTTTCTTTCCACTAGCTTTGTTTCTATTTCGCAGTAGAAGATGTTGTTTCAAGAGATCTCCAATTCTTCTACTTTCAAAATAACGTTGTGGAGTAACGATGACATGACCAGCTTCTCGTTCGTCCCCACTTAAAACTACATAATTTAAAACATAATTTTAGATGGTATTTTTGTATACAATACTTAAATTAGAGTCTATATTATGCATTTTCAAATTAAGTGCAAAAATTATATATGCGTCGTGTAGCTGCACACGTGGCCTTCTCCAAATAAGTAAAGCGGATTTTCTGTCACATCTAGTCAAAATAAGATTTGAAACATAAACTGCATGCCATTCGAAGCTTTTCTTCTATGCATTTTTTTCAATTCATGATGGCGAGATATTAAGAGGGTGAAATGGACATATAATCTTTAAAAAAACGTATTTTTGAAGAGTGGAGATGGCTACTTTTGAAGCATATGTTTGTAATAATTTCGAAATTTTAATCTTCTATAAAATAAATCTTCTATAACACTACCTTAAGTTTAATTAAAAACGCTTTTTAACTTAACTTTTTTTAATATTTATTTATTAGAATAAATACCATGTTAACTTGAAGAAGTTGGGAATGAACCGACTGTAGCGATGTTGTAACATTCTTTTTTCACTGTGTAATTCCTTACTGTCAACATGCACTGCCTTTGCTTCTCAGTTTTAACTCAAGACCAAGGAGTGCATTTTACTTTTGAAGATCCTACTATATCGTTTCAAATTCAAATAAAATATTTCAGATTATCTACGACTGTCTCCTCTTTTGAAGATGTTTGCTCTACACCTCACATAAAGGAAAAACTTTTTATAGACTTGTGTTGTGACAAATATATTGTCACAACACAAGTCTATAAAACTTTAAAACTATATAAGTCTATAAAACTATTTATAGACTTGTGACAAATGCTTGTGTTGTTTGTAAAATTTTTGTAATGTGTTTGAAAGAAAATAGTATTGAAAAATATAAATCCGACATACGGCTTGTCTGTCGGACCTGAACACGGTCGTAAGTCAAGGAAACCCTGTAATTTGAATTGAAATGCGTTATAAAATGTTGTATGCTTCTTGTTTCTATGTTTGACATTGAGTTCCTGCTTGGTAGACTAAGGCAAAATTAATCTTCTGTGTCTGTAGTGGGAAAGTACGCCGCAATTATCGCAATGCATATTTGAAAAACAAACACAATGTTCAATTCTTATCTCTGTTGAATTCTTTAAAAGAGTTAATGAACGCGGGACTGCAGTCCCATGACAAACGTAACTTTGCGTGCTTTTGTGTTATTTTTTCTTGCCAAAAGCGCAATGAATTCCAAAATAAACTTTTGCTGCACCTTTTAATGTTTAACAACGTCAGAGTGAATTGAGATATTTGCAGCCCTTTAGTGGAACCGGAACGCGCTGCGTTTTTACGACAAAAAACTGTAAAAATCTCCTTAAAACAACAGGATTTTCGTCACCCCGTTTATATCGTTCCGAGAGCTCTTGTTTTTCTACTTCACCACTATTTCTTTCTTAGATATTTGGTACTTGATAAATGCTGGAGAACTCTTTTTTTTCTTGAATCAAAATTCAGCATATCTGTTAATTAAACCGTATGACGCTAATATTTAAAAAATAAGAAATATTTTAAAATTTAAAAAATAAACATTTTTATCATTCTTATGAAAAGGTTTTCATATTGTTAATCCCATTTTGATTCTACGAAACTTTGGTTTTATACCGAAGATATAAAATTTCAGAAATAAAATGATTCATTACTTATAATATTAATCAAATATGAAGGGACATAGTACATTATTTTCAACCACTGCTCGTCCGGAAAACATTGAACTATTTTTTCTTCCTCATTTTCACCGCATGAAGTAAGACAATATATTTTCTTTCCTTTTTCCAAAATCGATATTACACGTTTGTGAAGATTATCTACATTTTAAATCGTCTGTTTTTAGCTCCATGTAGTCGTGGAAAGATTCAGACGAAACGGAGTTTAAAATATTTGTCACTTCAGAAGGCGGTGGATTGATTTTCTTTTGACAGCAGCTCGGTCCTTAAAAGTAAAATTAACCCTATGACTGTTTATCCCGTGATTTCCGCGGGTTGGAATTAAATAAGTTTTCTCCTGAATCCTGCCATTATCGCAAACTTTTTGTTTACTTAGAACAATTACAACTTTGAAACGTGTTTCTATACTTATAAAAGTCAATGTTTGTTGCGTGAGTGTGTGTGTCTGCGATGTCCAGACGAATATATAGCACTTACAGCCATGAATTTGGCACACAGGTAATCGTAATGGTGACTGAATGCACCTAGAAGCCGGAATATTAAAATTTATTCCAGAAAATGTTTTATTTAATATTTTGCGTTGTTTTATTTTTCGAACTAATTTCTCAATAGCATGACTTGGAATAATTGTGCGAAGAAAACAATTACACTATCGAAAAGAGCAAACGATTTCCGTTGGAATGAAGTTTGTTTCGAACGTCTAAAATAATTTAATGAATTTTGAGAAATTTTTAAAAAATAGTAAGTTTTGCCATCTAAATTTTATTTTTGTTTTTAAATCAATAATGTTTATCTTTTGTTTTCGAAACTTTTTCTCGCCATTGTGGGTATTTTTCCTCCAGTCCTGATTCCACTGGCAACGCCGTGCGCGTACTGCTAGTAACTAATAAAGCCTAGCACATAAATATAAATTCGTTTCAGCAAATCAATTTTTATGCTCTTTGAACCAACACGTGATGTCTTTAATGTCCTTTTATTGTTTTATTTTTCTTAGGCTTGCTTCACTTCCAACTTATTAAGACTATAATTGTTGGAAACTGCTTCCTTGGCTATACGTCTAGTTAAAGTTTAATGGTCTCAGTTATTTAAACAGACAAATTTATGTAACTATTTTTAGTCCTATCTAGGTAACTTTTAGACAAAAACAAATCTCCTAATCTTATATTGAATCTATTTTGATAAAATTATTATTGTAAATTATAACAAAATATATCTCCTATCTTAATATATACACGCGCAAGAAAATCTTGTAATTTTATTTTAAAAGCAATTTTTAAAAAATGGTAAGACAAAACTAGTTAACACAATCTGAATATAATAATATAAATTATGCCTACGTTTACGACTAGTGAGCCAGACAACGAAAAGTTAAAAAAAATATATTTAACGCACTGCCCTGAAAGAAAATTTGAAAAAGTGACAAATCATAAAAATAATATAAACGATGCATGATTTTAATTTGAAAAAGTTTGAGTAAACAACCCTTGAAAATAAAAAGTACGCGCACAATTAATTCCTCTAAAAAAAAAAAAAAAAAAATTGAGTTCCCCAAAGTTGGGGGGGACGCTAATTAGTTGCCTGCTTTGTGCATCGCATAATCGGGCTCTAAAAATACACCTTAATAAATCAGGAATTAACTAATGCATACAGATTTAGAAATGGAACCAATACAGAAGCAATGTCCAAAATTGTACGGACGCTTACTCTTGAAATTTTTTTAACAATTTCAATCAATTACTTTATCGATTCACAAGAAATTAGTAGTTCCTTATAAAAATTGAACTTTTCCGCTTCACAAAGGGTTGTCGAATGGATAAACCGGGTGGGAAGCGAAAAAGTTCCATTCCAAAAGTGATAAAAAGAAGTCGAAAATTAATCAGATTTAAAACCGATTTGCGAGGTATGCGTCTATGCATATGTATATTTTCACGTGAGGGAGAGCACGAAACAAATTATTACGAAGTTTCACCAATAGAAGCTCTGATATAGACGAATGAAAATGTGGACGAAATGAAAGACAATAGCAGCATTTTTATTGCAACCACAAGAGTTCAACATGGCCTCCACCACAAGAGACAATACATTGCAGACAAGGCACAACGCCAGAAACGGCCACAAGATAAGAAAAGAATTCAGCTATGCGTGGTATTCCCAAATGCACAAGATGCTACAGAATGCGTTTTTCTTCAAACCGCTTAACAAGGACTATTTACCAAGTAAGTTAAACACTTTTTATAACCTTACGTTGTCAAAACGTTCGCAAAGTAACGCGTTAATTAAAGATTAGCTGAAAAATTGTTTTGCTAATTATAGTTTTGTCTGGTGTTTTTTGAGGCTTGACACCTAACATTTGCAATAATTAAATTGTCAACAGGTCGTTTGTCATAGTACCCTTAGTACGATAGAAATATAGAGGAAACCACATGTGCAACATGATAATGTGAAAATACTTGAATGTATAAGATGATAACAAAATGTTTTCTTCCAACCTGAAGAGTTAGTCTGATAAACACTGACTGGAAATGATGGAACATGTCCTCTTATATAGGTTAGTGGCGACTGGTAAAAAATACAGCGTCAGTCACGAACCGAACTCTTGTGAACTGCTTCGAATGCAGATATACTAATCGTTGCATGAAATGCTGCGTACTGCAGTTTTGTAAATAACGATATAATTTGCATTTTCTCTGCAGTTGCGTCTTATAGTGCCACCTGACAGGGATTTTTTGTACTAAATTTTTCTAGGCCAACGAGAAAAAACCACCAATGTTTATGAAAAGCTTACCCTGCACTTCACTTTACAATCACTTATTTTTTATGGTATCTTAAAATTTCTACGCATTTTAATACCCACTCTGTATTTTGATTTGGAAAAAATCAAGTACTTAGGTAGTTTTACAAACGGGAATAAATAAGTTTCGAGTGAAATGAGATATCGCCTTTGCATAAAAGGGAATAGAGATTTGAAAGTGTGTGAAAGAAATTTTACCACCTTTAACATAGCAGAAATTTCTATATAAAATTTTTAAATGTTTTCTTCGGAATCTTTGGTATAGTTTTTCTGGATTTATTTAACTCGGCTGGTTCATTTACCAGCCGTAAATTACTGTCGTAGTTAATTGGTATGGTTATTAGATGAAAATCAGAATGGAGATAATGAAAATTCGATTATTAGTACAAAAGGTTTGAGCAGAAGAATAAAAACAACAACGAACATGAAAGAAATACAGATTACTGTTTACCGTTGGCCCAAGGTAGCAAGCAAGCTTCAGGAGTGAAATCTGAACATCAATTTTTAAATTAAGTCCCTTCAAGGCTATGGGCTCCATTTAGCAACCTGTTCACCTTTCGCAATATCTGAATATTTCACAAAAACATATCATAGTCATGACGAGTCAAGATAAGTATTATTCCTGACTTGTTGATGTAATTAAGGTGGAGGATATACAGAGGATTCATACTTCCATTTTATAAATGATAAGAGCGATCCTTTGTGTGGAAATTGGAATTTATTGTTCTGAGTCCCCCCCCCCAACATTTCCAATGAAAACCAATATAAATAACGCTATGTTGGTTATTTGATATGGGTAAATGGAAATTTTATTGTCGCATATTTTGCATTCCGGATATCTGATTTGATTCTGATTTAAATTATTAGCGGGAACTTCTCTTTACAGATGAACTTTTGCAGAATATTGTAAATTGGACGAATGTAAAAATTGAAAAATCAAGGTGCAGTTTTTCTGATACATCCAAAAGTGAAATAGCAAATACTCACTTGGAAGAATTAAAGACTCTTTTAGGATTACTTATATACACATCTATCTTCAAATCAAAACATGAAAATATTGAATGTTTTTTCGCAACTGATGGAAGCTTGCGAGATCTTTTTCGAGCTTTCATGTCAATACAGAGATTTATATTTTTGTTGCTATGTTTACGATTTGATAATATCCACGATTTGATAAGACAATCGTAAAATGACTGATCCTGCAGTTCTGATTTTTGAAACCCTAAATTCATTTATTTTGAACTCGCAAAAGCCTTATACTGTAGGTGCGCTTGTTTGTATCTATGAAATGCTTATTGGTGTCAGAGGCAGGTCGTGATATAAAATCTATATAACAAAGAAGCCTGTTAAATATGGACTTAAACCCATTTGCTTAACTGATGCTCCAAATAATTATGCATATAACGCTTATTTATATTGTGGCAAAGATTCAGATGACATTGGTTTAGAAGATAAATCTTAAAAAATGTAATAAACCAACTCAAGTAGTTTTAAGATTGAGTAAGCCAATTTTCAGATCAAATAGAAATGTAACAGCTGACAACTGGTTTACTTCAGTAGATCTCATTTCCGAATTTCAATAAAAATGGATTGACATATGTTGATACATGTAATAAAATTAAAAGAAACATTCTCAAAGAATTCCTACCAAATAAATCAACAGAAGTACTTTCTACTTTATATGTATTTACCAAGGATATTACTCTAATATCATTTGTGCCAAAAAAAGGAAAATCTGTGATTCTTGTCATCCATGCATAATTCTAAATAAATTGATTCAGAAGCTGAAAAACATAAAATTATATCGTTCTACAATCGAACCAGAGGTGGAGTCGATGCATTAGATGAAATATATTCCTGCAGCAGACGAAAAAGGAGATGGCCTATGACTGTTTTTATAGGCTATTGGATATGAGAACTGTAAATTCATATATTTTGTACCAAATTCTCCTGTAAACCCGGTTATGAATAGATTGTAGTTTGTAAAAGCTCTCGGAAGAGAATAGTTATCCCCAAAATAAGCCGAAGAGTGGAAATTTTACCCACTGTCAATTTTTTTTATTTTATATATACCGTTCAATTTTACATTTTATTAATCTCTTTATACCTTTATATACTGTAAAAATAAATATGATTAGAAAGGTAAAAGAATAATATGTTTTTTCTAGATTAATAGATGTTATAGCATGTATTCCGAGAAAAAAATATATTTTCAAATATAATTAATTTTTATAGTAATAATGTATTTTGAAAAACATCTAAAACATATTTTTATATCAAGAAAAATATCTACAGAATATATAGGCTGATTTTCTTACTGGTACTTTTATTAAAAAATTTAATTTGAATTAAAAGAAGATGAGGTCTCGTTGACCGCACCTCCCCAGTTAAGGATTAAGGTCGAAGAGGGGTTGGGGCTTAGCCCCGTAAACGCCCCTAGAATACTCCCTGGAGCAAAGACCATCATCTTAGCGTTTATTTTATGTTTTCAAAGTCATAACACGAAGAATGATACAGGGGGAAAATAAAACTAAACCCCGTGTGCAGTTTGTCCACATTACGACAATGATGATTACTGTTTCGGTATTGAATAAATTAATTTTCACAGGGATGTCATATTAAAGAGGAATAATGCATTTAAAATGATCTCGTAGAGAAATCCTAGCCCTTTGCACTTAAATCTTAGAGCCTGCCAAGATAATACTTGAAATTTTAATAAGTTATTAAAATAAAAATAATTAGTTAAAAATATTTACCGGCAGAGTGCGATAAAAGGCTACCAAATGAAAAAGGCAATAAAACCAGAAATTACGAAATTGAAAACTTTACCGTTCCTGCTATAAAATAAAGTGCAAACTTTTAATTTATTCGGGAATTTTAGGGAGAAATGCCTGGTATAAGCAAACAAGGAAATATATTGAAAACTCACTTTCCACTGCCAGAAAACAAAATATATATTACTGCCCTTGCACTTTCCGTTTTCCTTTTACTATTACAATTAATTACAAAAAACAAATTTTTTACTTCCATCTTATTAAACATGCGCGAAGAAATTATTTCTTGAGGTTTGTTCTTGCTTAAGCTTTAGCAAGCTAATTTAATCTCATTGTTTTAAATTATGCATGTCATGTATTAAATTGTGGTAATGTAGTTAATTAATCAAGGAAGTACTTAAATTTTTTTAAATGTGAGAAAAAAATTTACGGCAACTTAACAGATAACATTGAAAAGACAATTTGTTTTAATTTTTGAAAGATTAAAAAATCATTTTGGGGGCATAATAATTTCGGAAGTTATCAAGGAAAACGTCAGAGCTTCAATTAATTTGTAATTAATTAAATTTACAAAAATAGCTCAGAGGTGCAAATTCCCGCCCTCCAAAATACGTTTGCGCTAAATTTCGTAGCTCTAGACTAAGCAATCTGCCCTATAGAGGGCCAGCACAAACAAAAACAGAAATATTCTGTGTTACAATTAGTAGAGATGTGCCTAATTCTTGTTCGCAAAATTATTCTGATTTGTTGAAATTGCGGTAAACATTTACCCTGCGTTCTTTTCGCGGCCTTGTACTTATTATGTATCTCGTCAACATGGAAGCAACTAAAGAATTGAAGTAACTGCTCCGTCATGAAACACCTAATTTTAGTTATAGAAGCGAATTTAATTTAACAAATTTGATCTCAACATGGAAAAAACGCGGTACTTTTTACGTCTAGCATCATTGCTTAACACAAGCTGACAAAATGAATTAAAACACAGCAACCACAATCATTCAGTTTACTGGATTATTTCATTATAAACTTACTATCTTTACAGACGACTTGAGGACATAGTTTACAGATTTCATATAGAAATTGATCAAATAAAGAACGAAAGTAAAACCCAATAAGATATTATCTTAGCTTTCAAAAATGGAAGAGAAATACGAAATAAATATTCGTTTAAACATTGAAAACGGTTTGAATAACGGTTTGAATTTTATTGTAACAATGAAAAGTATTGTTGTAAATTATGCGAAAATATATATTTTTAAATTTATTACCAGTTATCAATCAATTCACAGGTCTTAATTTAGTTTTGTCTTTTCTTATTTCCTGAATTGGCTTTCAAGTAACTCCACTAGCACAAATTTCACGCTTCGCATAAACTTGGAGAATCAAGACTTGTTTTCTATTTTCAGCCCCTTAAGTTTTGTGTTTTCCGCAATTACGAAGGCTATCCTCAAGCACCCCTAAATCGTCTGCCGAGTAACCCATGTGAACGCGTAACACAGATTAGGAACCTCTGAATTAACAGATGCAATGGCATACTAGCATACAGTGGCTCAGTGTAATCGCCGTTCGCCTGCACAGAGATCGGCACTCGATGCGGCGGATTCCGAATCACCATATTTTAAACTGCTGCATCAAAGAATATGCCTTACGGATTCTTTCGAGTGATGTAACAGGAATCGAAAACGAACGACATGGACACCTGAAATACAAGACTCCGACGGGATAGATTTTGCTTGAAGGAATGCTTGGATTCTGCGTTCCTCTACTTCCAAATCCTAATGTTATTTAGAGCAATTTTCGTCTAAGATTTAATTCTGATAAGATGAGTAATTAATTTCTAATGGGTTTATTTTCTTTCACAATTAATTTGCAATAATAAGAAGGGGGAAGGTAAAGAGAGATGGTGAAGGGGGAAGAAATTGGGAGGGAAAAAGTTAATGTAAATCACAATCATATCACAATAATTGCTTACGTATTTGATATTTTCTCGTCGCACACAAGGAAATCTACTATCCTCTGGTCACTTTAGGTCAGTCGGCCCTTTCTCTCACTGTGTCTCTCTGCAAGTGTCTAGTGTTCGCCACAGGTCTCTAAATTGATTTTGTTTCACACATCAGGTTGAAATAAAAAAGTTGGTGCGTCGTCATGCAGAAGGGAATCCACGTGACGGTTAATTATCCAGTTAAATTCAAACACGAAGTGCTTAGAAATCGCTGAAGATCTACACACAGTTTGAAGAATTGTGTGTTGGCATAAAGATAGATGGTTTCAGTTTTTTGCGGTTTTCATTTAAAAATGTAAAGAAAATGATGAAAAATTTAAAATCCTTTTAAGCATATTATAAATATTGAAATACGAAGTTTTAAAGGCTATTTACTTGTGAGTCAGCCAAAACTTATAAAATAAATAAAGAAAAATTGTTGATATTGAACTGATTGCAAATTTGAAAATTAGAAAAAAGCCACAAAGGAAAATGTTATGAAATTTTACCGTTACCAGATTTTAAATTGATTGCATTCCAGTACATGTCTTTTAAATCAAATGAAGGCATAAAATTAGATTAAAATGAAAATATCGCAAACAAAATCTGGAGATCCTCCAAAGATGCGTCGTCCCTAGGCAGTTGCCAACATTGGCTGTTGTCATAATCCGAACCTGCGTCTCTCCATGGTGCACCGGTGTCAAGCTTGTATCAGAGGTGGCGGCCGGGACTTCCAACAATTAAATTGGCATGACAAGGGTTGCTCTATGTGAGCTTACTCATTATTTCTGCAGATAAGATAGTGAAAACAGACCGGCCTGATGAAATCCACTTACAGGCATTTGCCGACGATTTTGCTTTAGTGATCATTTGGAAAACTCGCCGGAAACTGTAACAGAATACTAATTTAGCACTCCAATTTGGACTGACAAAAATCAATCCGATATCCCAAAAGAAAAATCACAATATTTGTTAACTGTCCAGAGGTCCAATCGTCAGATGGAACACCCAACAAATAGAACTAACAACATCTCTAAACAACCTTTGAGTTACATTAGATAAAAAAAACTAAGTTGGATGTCACAGATTCAGGAGCAAGGAGCTAAATCTGTCTGCCCGTATCAGCAACTGTACAATGTGGCAGGGCCTGAATGGGCGGCACATTAGGTAATTTTTTCAAAGGTTTAACTCTACAGAATTGGATAAAGCTACGACCTTGTAACACTTGGTGCATACGTCTGAGGGTATAAGATTAATATTTGGCAAGCGTTTTCACTCTGAGTGTTTTAGGGTAGGGCATAATTCCGATACTTTTTATCACAACTCGTAAGGAATTAATACAGGATATTATGAATAATCAGGGAGAAATTTATTGGGAAAAATATGTCTCACTCAACATTATCACTAAAGCCTTAATCAAAAGAATGAATGAATATCATAATTATAAATTTAATACCTAAATAATTTAATTTATGATAATTGAAATAACAATCATGTTTTCAAATAATCATTCATCTACCTTAAGATTAAATTTTTTAACATGTGGTTAATATTTTTTCGCAGACGCTGGTGAAGTCTTTGACTGACTAAGCACTGATAAACATATACGTCCGTATGTAAAGTTGATTTTCGGCGGAAATGAGTCTCAGCTTCGAGATCCTGAGACTCAAAAACCCAAAACTGTCATCGTCCACCAATAATGATGCGTTGTTTAAAATTCATTTTCTCGAAAATTTCTCGATAGTTTCGAAAATTTTTAAAACTCTTAAGGATAAAAGGAGGAAATTAAATCAAATTACAGATTATAAGTATATTATATAAGAAATAACATAGCCGTTATTTTTTAGTAACATAAAACACCACTGTTTAATAGAATGGCCGTTAATGCTCGAGTTTACTAACGAATATTAGTCAGCCAAGACACTAATGGTTTAACTATGCTACTTATAACTGAATGTAATGTTTCTAGTATGGCGAGGAATTTTGAAGAGTGCAGTGATGGTTCGTATATCGCAGTAGTCATAATGTTGCTGTTCCAACATAGCCTGCTCTAGCTACAAAAATATTCATTTATAGAACATAATAAAACCCTATATTTTGAGCCATAAAGTATTTACTAGAATTAATAAATCAAAAGAAAAATAAAGTAAAGCTGATAGAAAATCATTAGCACTTCTATTAGTAACAAGCAAACTATAAACAATTCTTAATGTGTGTCTTAACTTATACATCAAATATAAGCAATAGGAAACTTCGAAGAAAAAGACAATTATCAAACAAAAGTCATAGTGTAAAGTACTTCTCTTCTCCCCTATCTTTTCATCCTGCACTTACCATGGAAAAATTACTAGTGAGGAACGAAAATATGCACAAAATGACTACAGAACATAAATAGGAAAGTAAAGACAAATTACTACTTTATATAATTTATTTAAAATACTATCTGATAAAGGGATGAAATTAAAGTGCAAATGTTTAATACGTCATTAACCAAGCAATTCCATTAAGAAGCGGGAGACAATGGGTCTCAAGTTCAGGTGCTCATAGAAGAAACCTGTTATCTTAATAATACAACAGTATAACATAAGATAGTTAAACAAGATAATGGCAGTAATGCTGGCCACAGGAATAAAATCCAATGAATGGGCTGATTCTCAAAATAGATAAATGGCAAGTATATTAACAATCTATACGTTCTATTTAATACAGAATTTAATGCTCTCACGTTGGAACGAATAAGAACTCTGGACAACGAGTTGATAATTCAGATGTCGTCCATGTCATCTTGGTGGCTTTAAAAATAAAGAGGACCGTTCTGATATAGCTTTCGTGTAGCTAAAAAAAATGCATGAATCTAATACATTAAAATAGTGTAACAGGAAATATAGAAACAGACTTAATTTTAAATTCCAGAAGTATTACACTCATAGGTCCTTATCTTGAATTTTAGATTATTACTGCACTAAAGTTGAATAAATTCTGAAAAGAAGTGCACCAACACATTAAAGTGCATCTAACATCAGCTTGTCATAAAGCTTTTCATTAAAATGCCATAGATTTCCACTTTTCTTTACATATACAGGTTGATTCAAAATATTTTTCAAAACTTTAAGGGTATGTCAGTCATTCGATAAGCATTCAAAATTACAACTGGAGGCAACAGAAGGCATTTAAATTTGAAATTCTGTGTCTGTGCTGGTAAATGAAAATTAGAGTTGAAGCACTTAACATTTGAATGGATTAGTGAAAAATATTAAGATCCTTTTTTTCAATTTTAGGATGTTGTGCTATTTGTTAGTCTAATGGATGTAGTTTTATTGTCGTGAATAAGAACTGCTCTGAATTTGAGCGTCTTAAAGTTAATATTTAAAAAATGTATACCTTCTTTGATAGCAAATGATGTTATGCTTTCCATGTAGGAACAGTTTTCATTTATATTGCCTCTTGAGCGTTTAAAACTTTGGGACTGCTTAAAAATTAAAAAGAACTTTTATGTAAAGAAATAATTTCAAAATTTTGTCAGTATCCGCTTTGTATTCAATTTTTTTTTGTTATATGAAGGCTCGAGAGATAAATACTAGCCTAGTTGATCGCAGTTAGTGTGTATGATGAAAATGAAGAGGCGTGGTTGGAAAATGGAGAGATTGTTACATGCTCGTTTGAAACTGTATTTCACAAGTGAAATGCCATTTTGCTACTAAACGAGCTCGTATGTGCATATATGTATAAGTTTCGTTCCTCTTGTGAAAGTACAGTAAGATTTTAACAAAAATCGTTCTGTGGGTGTATGATGTAAACTTTCTAACACGCAGGATAATGCAGAATTAAGGTTTATTCGTTAATATGCAGGAAAACACGTAGCACAGACAACAGGAACAATATATATCGCACAGATTAGCAACGCAAACAGACAACAATGCACTCTCCCGGATAGGCCGTGATGTCACATAGAATTTTCAGTAACAACCTGGATCTCGGCCCCTAATAGAAATATCGAGAATGTAATAGCATTTTCGGGTATCTTCAATTTGTCGCCAAAGTCGAAAAGTCGCATATATGGTCACCAAGTTTAAGAGTCCCGGAACGGCCGCTGCCCCTCACTCCATGTTTGCCTCTGTGAAATTCCCTTCCCAAATATAAGACTAGCGAGGCAGGAAAGAAACATTACATCTTTGTAAAAATATTTTAAAATGTCCTTCATATGGAAGCTCATATTTTAATCCTTCACTTTCTTAATATTTCTGCATTTTGCGAAATATATTGAAAGGTGATTTGATTCACGAATAACAGTTTTCTACGCCTCTTTTACTGTTTATAAGCTGTAGAGAATGTTGTTTTATTCAGATTTTGAGTTAAAACAATTCTCTAATTATAATGCTTAAATCAAAATAAGCAGATTAATGCAGACCTTCGGTTCTAACTTTATTTGTATATGTGCAATGAGAAGGAATGGAATGCTTATTTACTGATTTTATTATATTTGTGTACAATTTGCATCTTTCAATTGCATCTTCTGATGAAGTTTTTTTTGTAAAACCCGGAATAAAATCGTCAGTTTTATTTTATGAGGGAAATTAATGAGATTAAAAGTCATTAACAGTTTTAACGAAATATTTATATTGGTGTTAAGATTAATTACCCGATGACAAAACATAAAATTAGAATGATTTATACCATTTTTTTTCTTTGTTACGCTTTATTTCTGCATTTTTTATTAGTATATAATATTTCTAATATCACTGCTTTATTTCCATTTATGAATGATCTTACTGAGTCGATACACATTTTATATTATAAAACACCTGAAATTGTAATTAATAGAGATTTCATCCTTGTATTTTTTGACAACATTGGGTTCAATACCTTTCCTTTCTAAATGCGAAGAATCTCATACAATGAATTAAAAAATTCAGGATATCTGCTTACAATAATCGCGGAATACAAAAAAATGGTTGGCTTTTCTTTCGAAAATTCGATTTTTGAACTTGCCATTTCAGAACAGAAACATATTTTTCTGAAGACCTGATTCTTCAAAACTCTCATCGGATTAATGATTGTCCATATTACTTTTTAAAACTATTGTTATAACATATCATCATATGTTTTACTACTTCAATAAGGAGTGAAAATTTCTTGTCTTGCGGAATTATTTCATAAGATGTATTTAACCCTCTGACGGCCGTAACGGTCAAGACGGCCCGTCATGCAAACTGCTAGACGACAAAGGAGCGCAAAAAAGTGGTTTGATAATTTCCTTCTCCTTTTTCAATAAAGTCGGTAAACGGTGCGGAACAATCTTATCTTTTTAACAATGTTTCTTTCCCCTCCCACTGCCACTCTTGATTGATATCTCCAGTAAGTGTTCGAGGTTTCATCTCCCACTTTGACTGATATAGTTTTACAATGAAAATCACCTGTATTAAAAAAAAGATATTTATTTTTACAGTATATTTCTATGGCGTTTAAGCTAAGAAGTCTAATTCCTTTCTCTAGAAAACAACTTCGACATATTTTGTTCTTTCCACTGACCCTCTTTACAAGTATCTCCTTTTGAAAACCTCTCTTTACCAAATTTATGGAATTATCAATTTCTAATTCAAAAACATCTGAATTAGAGCCACCTTCATACATAACTTGAGGCTATTTCTCTCAGTTTTCAACATACATCTTTAAATCTATGATGCGACATCTTTAACATACACAACTTTTCCCTCATCAAATTTCATATGCTTGTATTTGAAATTTCGCCTTATTGTAGAAATATCAATACACATGGCAAGTGTTGCAGAACCTAGTAGCCTTTCTGCTTCATCACCAACTCTTCGTCGATGTTGATTTGAATATTACAAACATGCTCCCGATAGTTTTCAACTGCCTTTATTAATCCCATAGTACAGTAGAATCTTAATGATCGATATTAATAACATGGTGATGTGGAAGCACTGGAATGTAGAAGATGATGATAAGATTTTTCCAGAAGCCATATTCTGCCTGTAGAAGATCAAGCATTTGCACAATCGAATGCGGCAGCCTCTTTTATAGACTATTAGAGATTGGTGAAAAATACCACAGCCTCGAGCAAGAATCGGGCAATGATAAACTGCATGGAATGCAAGTCAGAATTGCTAGGGGCTGCAGGTTTTTTACTCACAGCGTAAGTTGATTTCTTATGGTTAGTTATTCTACTAATTTTTTTTTCTATGCAAAGAAAAAACAAACAATGTGCATGAAGTGACCCACTTTAAAATCGGCTTATATTTTATGGTTTCTTGACATGTCTACGGATTGTTTGTTCACTCTGTATTTATATCTGGGAAAAAGTAATCTTTAGAAGAAGGAAGAAATAATATTCATATCAAAATAAGAAATCATTTTTTGCGTAGTTTGGAATTAAGATTTGGAAATTTGAAAATAAGTAATACCACTTTTAATATTAAACAATTATCAATATAAAATTTTAAAATTCTTTTCAATCAGCCTTTGGATTGCGGTATGTTTGTTTTATATAAAGCCTGGAGTTTTATTTCTGGGCTGGTAAATGAAAATTAGTGTTAAACCTTTTGTTTCGTATGTAATATGAAAACATCAATGTCGCAGTACTTTTCACATAGCTCCATAATTGACAAAAATATATCATCCTTAAGACGACTCAAGCTAGGTATTATTCTGGACATGTTCATGTAACTAAGGAGGAAAAGACAGATGAGGATTTACGCATGCGTGTCATAAACGATTGCAGCGCCCCATTTCGGGAAATCGGGATTAACTACTTCTAATCATCTCATTTCCAAAGAAATCCAACCTAAATGACGCCATGTTGGATCTTTGGTATTTATAAATTGAAATTTTCTTTTTCATAGTATACATTCTGCATACCTTTATTTTTTATTTATTAAATTGTTGTATTATGACAAGTACGTCAGGAAAAAATCGATATTCTCTTCAAAATACCTATTATTCAAGATCTCCGATAAAAGAACAGTAAGTTTAAATTGTTTTTCAAAACATTCATCAAATCTGATTTAAATGAATTACTAATTTGTAATATTTTAAAATATTATTTTCGCTTTTGTATATAAAATAATAATTTTTTTTTATTTTTGTACTATTGCTGTAGCATTTCAAAATGCTTATCATGTGGTATAATTTGATAAAATATGCATTATTTTTGTTTTCCCGAACCTTGACAGATTAATTCTCGTATAAGATGACTCTGCAATGAAAATGAAATGACAAAAAAAAAGTCAATGATGATGAACAAGAATTTCGATTCGTATGAAGATTGTACTGGTACTGGACACCATATATCTAAACGGTCCCTTTCCATAGCACAATAGGTCGAAATTTCATTGATTCTTTAATCGATGCCATAGTAGCTTTCGCAATGGTTTAACTATTTCACATTTGAACTTAACCCGATACAAATTATGAAACCGAAAAATCCTTTCGAACTTTAATAATGCCTGAGAATCTTAATGTTTATATCTACAGTGTCGAAACATTATATGACATTTTGCTTCTTTTAACCAGGGAGGCAGCAAGAATTTAGTACAGAAAATTAACCTCTCAACGAAAAACTTCCAGATTCACAGTAGCTGCTTTGAAGGTCATTTACCTGCTGACCACAGGTATTTCAAGAATTTCTCCTCATTTTTTATCTCAAGCCGATGATGTTGGACACTAAATAAAAGAGATGGATCGAGACAATTTATCGCTATTCGAATTAAAAATATGAAATGCCAAGACTAACACCGCTATTGGTTGAAATATTAGCTAAATAAGAATCGATTACTGACGAAAATAAATAAATTGTTGGTGTTAAACTAGAGATCATAAGTCGAATTCTGAAAGGAATTCGACAGTTGATCCTATATTTTTGAATTTAGAAATCTGGAGTGAAAATGCTGTAGCAAATGGTAAAATGGCTTCAATTAAAAAATAGTGTAAAATGGAACTTCACAAAAATATGAGAACTTTCACACAACATCGTGATAAGACGAATCGAGAATTTTGATGAAGCAAAAATTGTATAATGGGTTCAAACTTCTTTGAAATGTTTATCGATGTGAGATAAATGTATTAATACCTATATACAGAAGAATTCAGGTAATTTTGGTCGGTAAAGCCAATCGTTTCATAAATACATTGGAAGTACAAGCATTCAGTGATCTTTTTCATTTAAATGCACAACCCAAAAGAGATTTTTCCGAAAATAATTTTTCTGATACTTAATACTCTGTACACCACTACCATAAATGTTTCCTATTAAATAAAATGTAATTTTCTATGCGTTTTGTTATGAAAGCAGGATCCAGGGCCTATGAAACACGACGGCATTTGGGCAGTGTGAATCAGTATAAGATTTATGGTAATGAATCAGGGCGGCATTTATTTTAAACTTTTCTTCTGGAGATGTCCAGTTTTGCAACAATCTGAAATGCAAAAAAAACCGCCCAAATTTTATTGAAAACACAAGACATAATTTTTGCAAATTATTATTTAAAAATGTGGCAAATATTTTTACCATAAATATAGATTCAATCCTAAAAAAAATCATATTCTCATACCCACATTTTCTGCAAGGTCGCATTAAATATTCTTTTTGTCTTTCTTTAGGATTTTCTGCCCACTATTCCTGTCCTTCAACTTCTGATTGTAAAATATTTCTGCGTAAGAACTATTTGCCAATACTCTCTCAATTTGTTTAAGTCATCGTCAGTAATTGTGTACAATATTACAAAGTGTAGAGGTTCCCGATTAAGCCTGGAATCACGACTCTGAGCTTACTGGTCGTGATACTTTTCCTTATCTGCACAACTTATTTTCTCTCACCTGTCTGAGAACTATGAAGAGATTCTCCTTTCACTAATATTTTATTATTTTGTTTCGTTATAAAATATTGCTTGTCCGGAAGAATTTGAAATGTCGTTATGAAAATGCTGCTGATTTTCGTCCAATCATAATCGAGTATTCTCTCTCTAACGTTTAAACTGTTCCATTTTGGGAAAGAATTTATTCTGAACGACGAACTCAATTTTATTTCCATTTTCTTTTCAATTCGTGCAAGAACGCGATCTAGTAGAATAAAAGAATGGCCTGTATTGGGAACTCTATCTTCTGAGGTGGCTTGGGGGATGCTTGGCCAAAAACATTAAAGCATAATCATCAGTGTGTTTTTATTGCTTCGGTCTCCACACCTATCAGCTATACATATCAGGACCTTAACACCTATAAAGTCCGTATTCTGCAGCCTGTGAAACAAAATTGAAGAAATTTCATTGGTGGCTTTTGGGAATTTATGTTCCATCAAGTGTATATGCAATCTTTATTGTTGGTCACGGGATCTTCCGATGAGAAGTGTACGATGGTGGAGTTATATAGACAAAGCTATATACTATAATTTGCCAACACGACAAGGAATTTTGCTAGGAAACGTTTTTCGGCAATCAAAGTGTGGGACAATTAGGCCCCTCATCCTTAATATTGTCGCTATCTGGCTGAAGACCCAACAGCCGAACGGTTACGGCATTGCTTTTCGATACCAAGGGACTCGGGTTCGAGTCGTTGGACTTTTATGTTTGCAATCATTATTTCTGTTATTTAATTTATATGCAAATATAATTTATGTAAATTTCATCCATGTAGATAACTCCCTGGTGGAGTGTTCTAGAACATTCCATTAGGTATATAAAAAGACCACAGCTGAATAAGTCTTGAGCTGTGGTGCTGTCCGTGTAGAATACTACGGCCAAATAAATCTTTCTGTTAAGTCACATTGTGTAGCAAGCTTATTTCTACGTGACAATATTCTGAGAAAATACCCGCAGCTCGCTTTTTATGCAGCGTGGATTCAATTATAAATGTATGCTTCAATCTTAGCTGCTTTGATTATCTGAATCATTTCTAAGCATTTAGAACAGACTTCAACAATAGTCGAACCAAAAAAGAAAATTGGCTCTGGTGGTAAATAGGTTTTTCAAGTTCCAGAGAAGAAGTATGGGGGACATCAACAATCTTCCTGATTCGAATTCAACAACGCCACAGTCACGAAATGACTGTTTGTTTCATCACAATGTACGTGGTCAGCGCACTGAAAACTGCTGATTTTTTCAGTTTTGTTGCTTCTGACGATCAAGATGTTATTTCAATTACCGAGATATGGCTATTTGAAGAAATTGATTTCTTGGAACTTTTCGACGATAGAAACCTGGTATTCCGAAGTGACTATGGTTTCTCAACCAATTCCTGCAGACGTAGAAGTGGTTTTCTTATAGCTATCAAAAAGTATTTGTCTCCCTGTATTTTGGATTTGCTGGAATGCATCTCGAGGCTGTCTGGTTTTCAATCAAATTAAGTCAGAAGCAAAAAAATGCTTGTTTAGTTTTCGTCTTACTCTCGTGCGTACATGTATGTAGAATTTTTTGAATGTTTTGAATGATTTGGATTTGTTGATTATATTTTCATCTGTGGTGATTTGAATTTATCTATATATGAAGAGTTTGGTGATCACAAGAACCCAATTGTAAATGAATTATCCAATTTTATGAATCTTTATAATTTAGGATAATTTAACAATTCTTTTAATTGTAATAATACATTTCTTGGTTTTGTTTTAACTTATATTGATTTTAGTCATATATCTGTCTGGTACAGTGATAATCCTTTGGTTCCCGAGGACAAACATCGCCCTGCTCTGTCAGTTTCCATATGTTTTTATGTTGTCCACCTCAATAAGAGGAATATGGATATCCTCCCTTCTCACACTCAATTGAAACTAGGAGATTGTGGAAAAGGAAAGCCTTGGTCAGTAGGTTAGCTTTAAAAGGTGAAAATCCTGATTCAGCTTATGAATTTAGAACTTTAACCAAGATTAAAACCAAATATCTTCATCTCAACGCGGGTTCATTCCTAAATGCTCACCATTCTCTAATTTATTCTGCTGACAAATAAGATTATTTTTCATTTGAAATCTATTGGCTCACAACTTGATGTTATTTACACCTACTTTTCCGAGGCATTTGACCTGTAAACCTGACTGATTGACTTCATTCTTTTTTTATGTAATCGGACAATCTATGTTTTTTTAATTATGCTGTTTCACCTGAGTTTTCTAGTAACTCCGGTGTCCCACAGGGCTCTAATCTTGGGCTTATGCTTTTTATTTTATTCATTAATGACCTTATTTGTGTTTTAAGTACTCTGAGAATCTTTTATTTGCTAACGAGTTGAAATTTTTTAGTTCAATACGCTCAAATTTAGACGCTATTCTTTTACAAAGAGACCTTGATTATCTTTTTAAGTAGTGCACAGACAACAAGTTACACCTGGATATTCAAAAATTCAGTATTCATAGTTATAGGGGATATTCGAGTAAGACGACGAAGAGTGTAAGATGACGAAATGGGTTTTGCTCTAAAATTGGCATTGATGTATTCGAATTTGAGAACAGGGTATGAAAAATCCCGTTTGTCGCAAACCTTTCGCAGGCACACCCTCTGGAAGGTTTGTAAATGTATGAGTCTTTTTTATTCCAAAAATTTCTTGATACAGCAGTCCAAAGCTGGTGTCTTTATTTTACAAGGTATGCCAACGACGTGACGCAATTTTAAAGTGGGATTTAAGAATAAAATCAATAATGTGAAATGAGATTAAATATTTAAGAAAGATATTATTTCAAATAATTTATTGTTATTTAATTATAACTGATGCAATAACACTTTTCATACTATTTTAGGCTGTTGAATTGCTATTGAGTAAAATTTTCATACAGTTGTTTTTAGGAACTATATAGCTTAATAAAGCTAAATTAACTTTTCTGTGCATATAACAAAAAGAGTAAACATTAATGACTTAAACAAATAATAAACTAAAAATTATGCAAAATTCCTATTTAAAAAAACAGTGCAATTTTTTTCGAAGAGGGGAAAAATTAGGAAATGATAGTCACACTTGAAAGCTTTTTTGGTTGGAGATTTTCAAGCTTTATAGCTGAAATTCAATTTTTAAAATTTTGTGAAAACCGTTCGAAATACTAGAAAATTCAAAATTCTTAAGAATGCGAACTTTTCAAAAATTCCTTAAATTCTTCTTAATATTGTTATAGTACTTTCATTTAAAAATATAGCTCTAACCCCAATAGAGTACATGTAACTCCACAATTTCCCTGGACGGAGAATCATCCTTTTTACAGCAAATCCATCAATTTTAGTTTTGATAGTTATCTTCCAGTAGCTAAGAAAAAAATGTTCATAAAATTATAAGAATAGAATACGGTATTTCACTCCACTCATTTTTAAATAAGCTTCAAATTCACGAGTTTCGCCAATAAAGGAAACTAATTTACTAATTTGTAGATTATTTGATTGTCAATATAAAACAGATATTTCTTTTTAAATAAAAGAAAGGAATTTTTAATTTAAAAAATCATGTTATTCTTTAGGAACTTTTTTTATTCCCTTTAAGTTATAATTTTTTAAAGTAATTACTTGTATAAAGGATTTTCTTGTTTTATCACCAACCACTATTAAATTCTTCTACTAAATTTTGATTAGAACTAGCGAAAATCCCTACCATGCAGTATTACGCAACCCATGGCAACCTTCCTACGCAAATGATCGTATTATTTTTCATTCATTATAATTATTTACTTTTTATTTATTAATTAAGAATTAACTGCCGTTACATATTAGAAATATTTCCTTTATGGTATTTTTAGTATAAAAATTGTCGTTCTCCCTTGCTGTACTTGTTTTTAGAACTAATTTTTCTTAATTTGAATTTTTGTGTAAATTCAATTTTTATTATGGTCACGTCAACTTCTAATTAGAGAAGTGTGATTTTTGTAGATCAATATTCAGTTTGAAACTTTTTTGGGGAATAATTTGTCTAAACTGTCCATTTATGTAGGATTTAAAATAATAAAAAAGAGGAAACAAAATGTTTCCTGATGAAAAAAGGTGAACGAAAACAAAAACAAAAGAAACGATGCATCAATTACTTTGGCATCACGATCTGTAATAAATAGCATCTGCTTATTTTCAAAATTCTTACGATAGCATTTTTTAACATTTAAATTAACTCCTCTTTCTGAGCTTTATGATTCATTGAAAGCTGTATAGAATACAAACTTCTCCTCCCCGTTATACTCTCTTTATTAAAAAACAGTACAATCTTTATTATACTTCTTGCAGTTAGTTTATTTTGAATATACCTCTGTAAATGAGGTCTTGTGATGTTCCAGTAGCTAGAAATAAATAAAATAATAAAATTAAACGTTAAAGCACAAATGAAAATAAATAAAATTAAAATAAGATAATAACAAAGCATCTGGAGCTCGCAAAATGCAGCAAGCAACCAAGAAAACATTGAAATTACAAAAATCACCTAACAACATAAAAATTCTTTAGAAATTAATATTGAACAAGGATGAACAAGTTTAAAGAATACACCAGATGAACTTTATCAAGGCGTCACTTATCTACTAAGATTCAAAATAACAAAATACAGGAATACTTTTATGTATGTGATTCTGACAAAAGCCAAGAAAAATTCACAAAGAATCTTACCAGAAGCTAATTTGACCCAAAGCATTCCGAAAATTGAAAAAAGAAGAAAGAAATCCAGATAGGCCTTTAATAACAAATAGCAGAACTAAGAAAAAGACAAAACTTATTTTCTACCTCCAAGAGATGTTAAAAAAAGTACACTTGCATTAAAAATGGGGACCATAAACAAATAATACAGAAAAAAGGACGCTACCTTTAGCTATTATTTCCAAGTCGCTTGTTGGCATCTTTGTTTGTTTGTGGTGGAAGTCATTCATCTACGTCGATTTTACCTTAATAGAGAGAAATCTGTATTGCTTCAGTCGTCGTAATATTGTCTACATTTGCGGGACAACAGTGTATACTCAGAGTCCTGGGGGTTCTTCCCTTGCACATTCCAAAGTTTGGGAATATCTTTCAGAGTGGACAACGACCTACATTCAAGCGGATTCATTATTTTAAGTCAATCTACACTAATTCGAGCAAGCTGTGTCTGTTGATAGGAGTTTCTTCCTCGAAGCAGTCATGAAATGGTTTAAAATGATGTAAAATTGGGATATTCAAATCTTCAAACACAGAAAAGAGAAAACTCACAGAATACCACCTAATATCGTGTGGGACCTCTTTTTGTCCGGCGAAGTGCAGCAAATCCACTTGGCATTGACACAATAAGACGAGGGAAGTGGAATCGTCGAACTCACATTTTACAGTGAAGATCTTGTGACGAGAGGATCGACCAAATGTGATGAAGAAGAAAACAATTTGGGCTCACTACGTTTCAAAGAAAGCTGATAATTATTTGCAGTATTCAACAATGGTTTAGTTTCCTGTAAAAAATACTTACATATGTTTTTAAAAAAATAGTTTACATATGTTTTTAAAAAAATAGTTTGCGTGTTCTGGAAGAAAGAACGGTTTTCTTAAAAACCTCAAATTTGTTCGCTTGTTTTTTTTGCTTATAACATACAGTGTTTTGAACAAATTTATACGAAACTTACAGAATAAGTGACAACATGTTAGCGAAGCATTCTATTAAAATATTAAGTAAATACTTTTAATATTAGAGGAGATGTGAATATTTGTAGTAAATAATTTTTTCACTGAGCATGTGCTAAAAATAATATAATTTTTCTTTTATAATTTGGAAGCCAGATATATAAGGAAGATATTAAAATTCCAGTCCATTAAAAAAATCTTTACACCATAAAGATTTAGAAAGATATTGGCATTTTGGCATTGCAGAAGCGAAAGAGTAGAATTTCTGTTGGTCTCAAAGAGAAACAAATTAAATGAACAAATGATGAGGTTTTTTTTCACAAAGTCACATTTTTTAATCTTGAGCCTTCGAATAGTAATCTTTCAGCTGCTGTTAAAATTATGTATATTATTTATAACTATCTGCTTCAGCGACCAGCTTGTTCGCTGGGAATATATTTTCAACTGAATCTCTTTTGCATAATTTGATGTTCATACTGTCCTTGACAAAGTAATTTTAATTTGAAATTGCGGTAAACATTTAGCCCTTTTCTTTTCGTGGTCTTCCACTTATTATGTTCTTGTCTAAATGAACGTCCCTATTGGAGTCAAGTAACTGTTCCTGTCATGAAAGATCTAATTTTATGTATCGACGCGAACTTTAATTTAACAAATATGATCTCAACATGAAAATAGCGCGGTGCGTTTTACGTTGAGTATCATGTTAATTGGCTAAACAAATGCTGATAAAATGAATTAAATCAAAGCAACAACAATCATTCGGATTAGTGCATTCTTTCCTTATTTACTTTCTATCTTTACAGATGACTTGAGGACTTTCTTTACATATTTCACATAAAAATTGATAAAATAAAGAAAGAAAGAAAACCCATTAGGATATTATCTTAGCTTTCAACAATGGAAGAGAAGCACGCAAATAAATATTCCTTTAAACAATAAATAACGGTTCGAATTTCATTAAAACAATTAAAAATATTATTGTAAATTATGCCAAAAACTATTTTTTAAAATTAATTAAAATTATTATTTATTAAAAATCTTATGACATCCTAATTAATATCATTCAAAAGATAATTTTTTTTAATTATTGGATGGTGTAACAATAATTTTTGTGCTGTAATATTTTCGGAAGTTATTAAGGGAAATCGCCAAAATTTAGCTTAATTTTTAATTAATTAAAATTATAATTAAAATTTTAAAATTAAATTAAATAATTAAATTAAATTAAATTTTAAAATTAAATTAAATTTTAAAATTAAATTAAATAGTAAAATAAAATTAAATAGTAAAATAAAATTAAATTTTAAAATTAAAAAAAAGACAAATATATTTACCAGAATAATAATAACGAAATAATTTAAATTATAAGAATGCATCTTCAGGGTGATTTGATTATGCGTGTGCAATCTATGGAAGGGGCAGGTTTCACAAAGACGAATAGCAATTACATAGCAATGTATGTGTGGAAGCGCAATCATAGAACCCTAGAAGACACTAATGTGGATCACGTAAAATTTCCGCGCAGGAAACTCGGCGTTCTCAAATCTCCGCAGCGGTAGTATGATGAGAGGTTATGGTAATTCGAACTAAAACAGCAGTTCCCAATGTTTCTGTCCTACAAAACCCCCATGTTTTAGTCATGTTATTGGTAGCATAGAGGCAAGGTATCAGTTCTTGGGCCGAAGTGTTACAGGTTGGAAACCGGATTCCACTGAAGATCCATTGTGTAATGGACCTGTTGCACGATAAATCATATGCAGCGGGTCAAACGTACTCCCACTGGTGAGGTGCGAAGAGTTAGTCCCAGCTCAGGTGCCGTCCTCGTTATCTGGCAAAGGTTCAAAATTACGAGCCCTTGTGTTTCTTCAAAAAGGGACGTAGTTTGGTATAGTATAATATAACTAAACTATACAAAAAAATACTAATCATATTATTTTTGAGAACCCTCAATTGTCATGTCATTAGATCTTTATAACAATATTTTATAATGTCCTTCAAATGGAAGCTCATATTTTAATCGTTCAGATGCTTAATATTTCTGCCTTTTGCCAGATATATTAACAGGTGGTTTGATAAACGAGTAACAGTTTTCTATGCCTCTTTGGCAGTTACTAAGCTGTAGCGAATTTTACAGACTGTAAATATGTTTTATAGAGATTTTATGTTACAATAATTCCCTAATTATAAAGCTTGTATAAAAATAAACTGATTAATGCTGACCTTCAGTTGTAACTTTGTTTCTATATGTGCAGTGTGATGTCATGGAATGCATATTTACTGATTTTATTATATTAGTGTTGAATTTGTAGCCTTCTGTTGTATTTTCTTATGAAAGTTTTTTTTGTAAATCCCAGTTTAAAATCGTCAGATATGTTTTATGAGAGAAAGTAATCAAATAAAAGAATCATTAAATGCTTTAACGAAATATTAACATTGGTGTTAAGATAATTGTTTCCTGAGTCAAAATAAAATTACAATGATTTCTCCCATTTTTTACTCTTCTGCGCTTTATTTCTGTATACCTTTATCATGCTATAATATTTGTACTATCACTGCTTCATATTCATTTTTGAATGGTTTTATTGAATCGATTCACATTTTACTTTATAAAACACCTGAATTTTTAATTAATAGAGTTTTCGTTCTTGTTTTTTACTGACAGCATTGTGTTCAATATGAATCCTTTCTAAATGCGAGGAATTTCACATAATGAAGCCAAAAATTCAAGATATCTGCTTATAACAATCGCGAAGTTGAAAAAATCAAAATAGTTGACTTTTCTTTCGAAAATTCGATTTTTGAGCTTTCCATTTCAAAACAGCAACATATCTTTCTGATGACCTGATTCTTCAAAACACTCATTGGATTAATTATTGTTCATA
The DNA here is from genome assembly GCA_013235015.1 of Araneus ventricosus. NCBI lineage: Eukaryota > Metazoa > Arthropoda > Arachnida > Araneae > Araneidae > Araneus > Araneus ventricosus. The sequence continues at coordinate 12,803 of BGPR01014218.1, read as the reverse complement.
TTAATTATTAAAGCTATTGTTATAACATATCATCATATGTTTTACTACTTCAAAAATGAGTGAAAATTTCATGTATTGCGAAAAAATTTCATAAGATGTATTTAACCCTCTGACGGAATTAACGGCCAAGACGGCTCGTCATACAAACTGCTAGACGACGGAGGGGCGCAAGAAAAGCCGTTTGATAATTTCCTTCTCCTTTTTCAATAGGGTCTGTAAACGGTGCGGAGCCATCTTATCTTTTTAAAAATTGTTCTTTCCCCTCCCACTGCCACTCTTGATTGATGTCTCCAGTAAGTGTTCGAGGTTTAATCTCCCACTATGTCCGATATAGTTTTAAAATAAAAATCACCTGTAATAAAAAACACATATTTATTTTTAGTGCATTTTTCTATGGCGTTTAAGCTAAGAAGTTTAATTCCTTTTACTAGAAAACAAGAGTGAACTTCTGTCGTTCTTTCTACTGACCCTCTCCACAAGTATATCCTTTTGAAATCCTCTCTTTACCAGATTTATGGAATTATAAATTTCTAATTCAAAAACATCTGAATTATAGCTACCTTCATATAAAACTTGAGGCTATCTCCCTGAGTTTTCAACATACATCTTCAGATTTATGATGTGACATCTCTAACACACACAAATTTTACCTCATTAAATTTCATACAATTGTATTTTAAATTGCGCCTTATTTTGGCCCTACAAATTCTAAATCTTATGGCACGTGTTGCACAACCTAGTACCGTCTCTGTTTTATCACCAAGTCTTCGTCGATGTTGATTTGACAAGTGCATGCTCCCGATAGTTTTCAACTACCTTTATTAAGCCCATTGTACCGTGGAATCTTAATGAGCGGTAATAATAACATGGTGATGTGAAAGCATTGTAATGTAGAAGATGATGATAAGATTTTTTCAGAAGCCGTACTCTGCCTGTAAAAGCTGAAGCATTTGCACAATCGAATGCGGCAGCCTCTTTTATAGACTATTAGAGAATGGTGGAAAATACCAAAGCCTAGAGCAAGAACCTTGCAATTATAAACTGTTTGGAATGCAACAAAAGTAATCCTAAATTGAATTGCTGGGTACTGCAGGTTTATTAATCACAGCGTAATTTTATGTCTTATGGGTAGTTGCTCCTCATAGTGTCGCTTGACGGGAAGTCATTGTACTAAATTTTTTTCTATGCAAAGAAAAAACGAAACAATGTGCATGAAGTGGCCCACTATAAAATCGGCTTATATTTTATGGTATCTTGAAATGTCTACGGATTGTTTGTAGACTCTGTATTTATATTTGAATAAACTGTATTATTTCGATATATTTACAAACATGAATATATAAAGTTCATATCAAAATCAGAAATCATCTTTTGTGTCGTTTGGAATTACTATTTGGAAATTTGGGGAAATAAGTATCACCACTTTTAATATTGAAAAAGTTTCTACATAAAATTTTAAAGTTTTACGGCAACATTATTGAAGTATCGGCAGTATCGATTTCTTTAATATAAAGTCCGAAGTTTCATTTCTGGGCTGGTAAATGAAAATTAGTGTTAAACCATTTGTTTCAGATGTAGTTTGAAAGCGTTAATGTCACAATACTTTTCACATAGCTCCATATTTGCCAAAAATGTATCATTCTTAAGACGACTCAAGATAGGTATTATTCTGGACTTGATGTAAATATGAAGGAAAGGACACAGAAGATTAAGGATAGCAGCGCCCCCATTTGGGGAAATCGGAGTTAAAAACTTTCAATCCTCTAATTTCCAACTCAACCGAAACTAAATGACGAAATGTTGGATGTTTGGTATGGTCAAATGGATTTTTTTTTGCATAGTATACATTCTGCATACCTTTATTTTTTATTTATTAAATTGTGGAATTATGACAAGTACGTCAGAAAAAATCGATGTTCACTCAAAATACCTATTATTCAAGATCTTCGATATCAGAACAGTAGGTTTAAAATCTTTACAAATCATTCATCAAATCTAATTTAAATGATTTACCAATTTGTAATATTTTAAAATGTTATTTTCGCTTTTGTATATGAAATAATAAAATTTTGTTTTATTTTTTCACTATTCCTGCTGCTTTTCAAAATGCTTATCATGTGGTATAAAATATGCATTATTTTTGTTTTCTCGAACCTTGATAGATTAATTCTCGAATTAGATGACTCTGTAATAAAAGTAAAATGACGAAAAATAATCGTCAATGATTATGAACAAGTATTTGTATTCGTTTGAAGATTGTACTGGTGCTGTACACCATATATCTAAGCGTTCCCTTTCCCTAGCAAAAAGGGTCGAAATTTCATTGATTTTTTAAGTGATGCCCTAGTAGCTTTCGCAATGGTTTATCTATTTCACATTTGAACTTAACCTGATACAAATTATGAAACGTGAAAAACTTTTTGAACTTTAAAAATGCCTGAGAATCTTAATGTTTATATCCACAGTGTCGAAACATTATATGGCATTTTGCTTCTTTTAACCAGGGAGGCAGCAAGAATTTAGTACAGAAAATTTACCCCTGAACGAAAAACTTCCAGATTCACAGTAACTGTTTAAAGGTCATTTACTTGCTGACCACAAGTATTTCAAGAATTTCTTATCGGAAGACGATAATGTTGTATGCTAAATAGAACAGAAGGATCGAGACAATTTATCACTATTCGAATTACAAATATGAAATGGGAAGACTAGCAACGCTATTAGATGAAATATCAACTAATTAAGAATCGATTATTGACGGAAATAAAGAAATTGTTGATGTTGAACTAGAGATCATAAGTCGAATTTTGAAAGGAATTACGCAATTGATCCTGTATTTTTGAATTTAGAAGTCTGGAGTTAAAAAGTTGTAGTAAACTGTAAGATGGCTTCAATTGAAAAATGCTGTAGAAAAGAACTTCGCAAAAATATGAGAACTTTCACTCAACATCATGATAAGATTACTAGAGGATGTTGATGAAGCAAAAGTTGTATAATGGGTTCAAAATTCATGGAAATGTTTATGATGTGTATGAGACAAAATTGTATTTATACCCATATACAGACGAATACATGTAATTTTGGACGGTAAAGCCAATCTTTTCTCAAATACTTTGGAAGTGCAAGCATTCATAGATCTTCTTCATTTAAATGCACAGCCCAGAAGAGTTTTTTTCGAAAATAATTTTTCTAATACTTAATACTCTGTATACCACCACAGCAAATGTCTCTAATTAAATAAAATGTAATTTCCTATGCGTTTTGTTATGAAAGCAGGATCCAGGGCCTATGAAACCCGATGGCATATTAGCAGTGTGAGTCGGTATAAAGTTGAGTAATGAGTTATTAATAATGGAGGCAGTTATTTAAACATTTTTTTTGGAGTTGGCCAGTTTTGCAGCTATCTAAATAAATACGCAAATTTTATTGAAAACACGATATAATTTTTGCAAAATATTATTTGAAAAAGTGGTAAACTTCTGATTGTAAAATGTTTCTGCAGAAAACCTATTTGTCAAAACTCTCTCAACGGCATCGTCAGTAATTTTGTACAATATGACAGAGTTTTAGAGGGTTCATGATTAGGCTTGGAATCACGACTCTGAGCTTACTGGTCGTGATAATTTTTCCTTCTCTTCAAAACTTATTTTCTCTCACCTGCCTCAGAACTATGAAGAGCCTTGCCTTTCACTAATATTTTATTATTTTGTTTCGTTATAAAATATTATTTGTCAGGACGAATTTCAAATGCCGTCTTGCAGGTTGTTTTGTGAAAATGCTGCTGATTTTCATCCAATCATAATCGAGATAATCTCTCCCTAACTTTTAAACTGTCCCATTTTCGGAAATAATTTATTCGCAACGACGAACTCATTTTTATCTTCATTTTTTTTTCAATTCGTGCAGGCACGTGATCTGGTTGCATAAAAGAATCTTCTGTATTGCGAAGTCTATTTTCTTAGGTTGCTTGCGGAATGCTAGATCAAAAACATTGAAGCATAATCATCAGCGTAGTGTTATTGCTGCTGCCTCCACACCTATCAGCCATACATATCAGGACCTTAACACCTGTGAAGTCCGTATTCTTTAGCCGATGAAAAAATGTTGAAGAAATTTCATTGGAAGCTTTGGGAATTTATGTACCATCAAGTGTATATGCATTCTTTATTGTTAGTCAAGGGATCAACCGATGAGACGTGCACGATGGTGGAGTTATACACTATATGCCCAAAAGTATTCGGACACTTGCAGATTTTCACATTTTTTAGAATTTCTCCGGAATGGTTTAACCGACTGCCTTTAAACTTCGGACATGTAAAGAAGAGATAATAACTCACATTTTACATTGAAGATTCGGTCCTGAGGGCAATTAGGGGACCGTCTACAAACTGATGAAGACAAAAAAGTTTTTGGCCCACCCCGCTTCACAGAATACTGATAACAAGATGAAACTTTCAGAAATTGTAAAATTTAATGTGAATAATATTTACAGGAATTTTTGTAAACTCAGCGCAAATATTTGGGAAGACATAAAGGTTTTCTTAAAAAATCTCAAATTTTCCCACCTGTTTTTTGCTTATAACATGCAGAGATTTCTGTTATATTATACGAAATTTACAGAACAGATGACAATATGTTAGAGAAGCATTTGTGTAAAACTTTGGAAAGAATTGTTGAATATTACAGGAATTAGGAGCAATTTTAGTAAATAGTGTTTTACTGCGCATGCTCGAAACATAGTGTAATTTTTCTTTCACAACTTTAAAGCCAGATATATAGGGCAACTTATATAAAAAAAATTCAGTTCAATATCATTAGTATTCAGAAAGATATCGGCATTACAACGAGCAGAATTTTAGCTCCTGTCGAAGAGAAGCTAAAAGAAGAGGGGTTGTACACAAATTGATATTTTTTAAACTTATATCTTTAAATTGTTATATTGAATTGTATAGCAGTCAGAATTTGCTGCATACCCATGAACACTTATCAATTACGTGCATAACTTAAATTCCAGCTAATTAGGCACTATAAATAACAAACATTTTATTACTTTAATTATATTATTTACATGATTATTAACAAGTTGTATATTACAATTTTACGGCCAAACGATATTTTTAAATATATTTATTTTATGGCGAAACAATTTTTTATCTGATTAATTCCTTTTCTTAAAATATTTTAATAATTTTACAAATATATTTTTTATTCGTTACGAATATTAGATGTGTTCATGGGTATTCAGCAAATTCTAACCACTATACAATTCAATATAACTATTTAAAGATATAAGTTTAAAAAATATCAATTTGTGTACAACCCCTCTTCTTTTAGCTTCTCTTCGACAGGAGCTAAAATTCTGCTCGTTGTAATGCCGATATCTTTCTGAATACTAATGATATTGAACTGAATTTTTTATATAAGTTGCCCTATATATCTGGCTTTAAAGTTGTGAAAGAAAAATTACACTATGTTTCGCGCATGCGCAGTAAAACACTATTTACTAAAGTTGCTCATAATTCCTGTAATATTCACCAATTCTTTTCCTAAGTTTTACACAAATACTTCTCTCACATATTGTCATCTTTTCTGTAAGTTTCGTATAATATAACAGAAAACTCTGCATATTATAAGTAAAAGACAGGTGGGAAAATTTGAGATTTTTTAAGAAAACCTTTATATCTTCCCAAATATTTGCGCTGAGTTTACAAAAATTCCTGTAAATATTATGAACATTAAACATTACCATTTCTGAAAGTTTCATCTTATTATCAGTATTTTGTGAAGCGGAGTGGGCCAAAAACTTTTTTGTCTTCATCAGTTTGTAGACGGCCCCCTAATTGCCCTTAGGACCGAATCTTCAATGTAAAATATGAGTTATTGTCTATTCTTTACATGTCCGAAGTTTAAAGGCAGTCGGTTAAACCATTCCGGAGAAATTCTAAAAAATGTGAAAATCTGCAAGTGTCCGGATACTTTTGGGCATATAGTGTATAGACAAAGCTATCTACTATAATTTGCCAACACGACAAGGATTTTTGCTGGGAAAAGTTTTTCGGCAATCAAAGTGTAAGATAATTAGGTCCTCCATCTTTAATATTCTGAGTAAAAAGCCCCGCACCTCGCTTTTTGTACAGCGTGGATCAATTATAGATGTCTGCTTATCTTCATCAATCTTAGCTGCTTTCATCCCCTCATTCATTTCTAAGCATTTAGAACACACGTCAACAATAGGCGAACCAAAAAATAAAATTGCCTCTGGTGTTAAATAGGTTTTTGAAGTTCAAGAGAAAAATTGTTGGGGGACATCAACAATTTTCCTGATTCGAATTCAGCAACGCCCATAGTCTCGAAATGACTTTCTTTGTTTTATCAAAGCGTAAGCGTTCATCACACTAAAAACTGCTGATTTTTTCATTTCTTTGGCTTCTGACGATCAAGATGTTATTTTAATTACCGAGACATGTCTTTCTGAATATATGGATTCCTTGGAACTTTTCGAGTATAGATACCTGGTATTCCGAATGGACCTTGGTTCCTCATCCAATTATTGAAGCCCTTGTGGTTTTCTTATAGCTATCAAAAAGTGTTTTTCTCCCTGTATTTTGGATATGCTGGATTGCATCTCGAGGCTGTCTTTTTTTCAATCAAATTAAATTACAAGCAAAATAATCCTTTCTTGTGTTGTTTTTTTTGTACCTATACGTATGTAGAATTTTTTTATTGTTTTGAAAGATTTGGATTTGTTGATTATATTTTCAACTGTGGTGATTATAATTTATTTATATATGAAGAGTTTGGTGATCACAAGAACGCAATTGTAAATGAATTATCCAATTTTATCAATCTTAATAATTTAGGATACTTTAACAATGCTTTTAATTGTAATAATACACTTCTTGGTTTTATTTTAACTGATATTGAATTTAGTCGTATTTCTGTCTGGTACAGTGATCGTCCTTTGGTTCCGAGAACAAACATCACTCTGCTTTGTCAGCTTCCATATGTTTTGCAGTTGTCTACCTCAATAAGAGGAATGTGAATATCCTCCCTTCTGGAACTCAATTGAAACTAGAAGATTGTTGAAAAGGAAGGCCTTGGTCCGTATGTTAGATTTAAAAGGTGAATATCTTCATTCAGCTTATGAATTTGCAACTTTTTCGCTCTGCTGTTAAGTATAATATCCAAAAGGATAATAACACATATCTGCATCTCACGGAAAATAATCAGATTTCGACTCCTAAAAAATTTGGTTTTATTTTAGAAATAATAACATCAATTCCCCCAAATGTTTATGCTAAAATAACGTGCGTTAAGAAAATGATGGCCATATAGCAAATGCTTCTTCTGATCTTTTTAAATCTGTTTTCAAGCTTACCACAGACTATGGCAAAAATGACGAGTTCAAGAGCAATTGTGTTGGTGATCTTGTTAAATTCGATAGCTGTATTTATGATGATGTGCGATCAGGGAATTAAAATCTTCTCTAACTGTTTGTGTGGATAACATTCCTTCTTTTAATATTAAGGCATGCGCAGAGTTTTTTATTTATCCACTTCTTATACTGCGCAACCTGTTGTTGAGAACAAATGTTTTTCCACATGTCTGGAAGCAAACAAGGACTATTCCTGTTTTTAAAAAAGGCGATGCACAGGATTGTAAAAATTGTCGATCCATTACTATTTTAAGTACTATGTCTAAGATTTTAGAAAGTGTAATCTATAAAAGGCATTTCCACCAAGATTAACATAATCTCAACACGATTTCATTCCTAAATGCTCATCATCCTCTAATTTATTCTGATTGAAAAATAAGATTATTTCTTCATTTGTAATTGGCTCTCAACGTGATGTTATTTACACGACTTTTCTAAGGCCTTTGACTCTATCGATTTTGGCATTCTTTTAAGTAAGTTGCATGGTATTGGTTTCCATGTAAACCTGACTAATTGGCTTCCTTCTTTTTTATGTAATCAGACAATCTATGTTTTTTTTAATTATGCTGTTTCACCTTAGTTTTATAGTAATTTCGGCGTCCCATAGGGCTCTAATCTTGTTCTTATGCTTGTTATTTTATTCACTAATGACCTTACTTGTGTTTTTAAGTACTCTGAGTATCTTTTATTTGCTAACGAATTGGAATTGTTTAGTTCAATATTTTCCAATTTAGAAGCTATTTGATTATGTTTGTTTTCTGTTATGTGCAATTTGTTGTGATCAAGATATGAATGCTCTTAACAACTTTAGCACTTAACTGCAGAGAATTTTTAAAAAGTTTATTAAATAATGAAAACAAACTAATTTCGCCACTTTTTAGAAATTTTAAGGCTCAAGAAATAGCGGTAGATATCATTGACATTAATTAATTTTTGTACAAATTTAATTTCTCATAAATTCGCAAATTTTCTCTCTGTATACCGATGCGAAATTTTTTTTTATTGCCTGTATGTATAGCGGTACGACCCATCCTACCCCAGGCACGATTGGAATTTTGACAATAAGCATTATGTAAAGAACTGTAATAAATTCGTAATTCAAAAGTATAATATAGTTTTAAAACCCTTTTGTATAAATATAGTTTTGAAACCCTTTTTAAAACAAAGCACTAGTTGGTCACAGTTTGAGAACAAGTGTTTAGATTTAGAGATCACCATTTAAATATTTTAACAAAAGACTGATTGGCCTTACTTCGAATTAAAGGAAGTAACCAAAAACAACCAATCTTATCATATCTTTGAATAGGAAACTTATTTGGCCACCATTTGCTGTGATATTTTTTAAAAAATAGTTTTAAAGTAAGTTTAGGGGATTCTTTTTTGCTTCTTGAGGAAAGGTTTCCCAAATTTTACCGCAAACCGTTGCCTAAATTGTACCGTTGGGATCAATATTACTATGGTTTCGAACCAGAGGAATAGCCAAAAGGTAGTTATAATCACTGATATTCCTCATAAATTGGAAGTGAATGAGTCAAAGCAAATATAAGAGAAATCATAAAAGGCCATTAATGGCATCGAATGCTAGTTCAAAAAATAGCAAAAACCAAGCTTACGTCAGTTCGTATCATTAGTGAGGGAAAAGAAAACAAATGAACAGATATAGTGCATAAAATGTCATTGTGTGATGATAGGAATTTGAGAATCAGAAAATATTTTTGCTTTAGTTTTGCATAAAGAAATTGGTTGCCAAAACTGGAAAACCAGTCGTCCAATTTGGGTTCCTTAATTGGACAGATGACATAATTTTATAGCTGGTTTTTTCCCTACATTAAATTGTATTTCATAAAAAAATAATTACATTCTTTTGAAGATAATTAAACTTCTAAGATTTACCTACTTGTTTTTGTTTAAAATTATTTTCTATCACTGAACATTAAAAGCGGTCCAGGTGATCCAAATTTTTCAATCTTCCCCTATTATATGTTTGTAAATTCTGTATGAATGATATTTTGGTTGTTATGTGTACATACACCCCGACTGCTTCATCATGTTTCAGAACCACCACACGTAAATGTTTTTTGTAACAGAGAATGAAATTTGGATTTACATTATCAGCTTGAGATAAAGTAGTAAATAAGCAGTGGGTTACATACGGATAATATGCCTGCTAAAATTCTCAAGCACTCCTTCAGCTAGAAAGTTTATTGCCAAGGCTTTTTAAGACATTTTCAAAAAGGGAAAACAATCACCCGTCTGAATCATAATTATTTTATCCTGCATTATTTATTCAAAGAAATAATAGAAAAAATAATCACGTTCTTCTGCATGTTTCCTTGTTTCCGAGATTTGGGTACTTCGGATTACAGCCTCTTCCCAAATATGAGAAAATGGCTGACTGGAACGGACTTTGCATCGAACGATGAGGTGATTTCTGGAACAACTCCATTAGGCAACTCGGGGGAATGCAGATTAACTCTAGCTATGGGGATACTCAAGAAAAAGCCTAATAGGAGAAGGGGTGGCTTCAAATTTTTTAATGACGGTCTTAGGACACTTAGAAACACTACAAATAAGTTATACAACATTTTTAAAAGAAAGAGACAATCTGATTCCCCTGAGGCTGAGATCCATACCGCGAGGGCTGAATATAATAGATCAAGGGCCATTTATAAGAAACAGCTTTTGATTGCCAAAAGATAAAGTTGGGAACATTTTTGCAAGAACTACACATATACTTTTGGATCTATTTTTAAGATGGCTTTTGGAAAAAGAGAAAAGGTGGCAGAAATTACGGTGAAACCACATGACAAATCAGATGCCCCCATGAGAGAGAAAGTTGAAATACTTCGGGAACACTTTTTTCCTTGGTCAACTAGCTCTTTAATGGAAAATTATACTCTGGAACCTTAATACTTTCAAGAATTTACTGAAAAAGATAGGTCTTGTTAGGTCTTGTTATTAACTCTCCTAGCGTCAATCCCGAGATATCTGCGTGAACTTTTTTCCTCTCATAACGGCAGACCCGAGGCTGTCTCGGGAAAGAAAAGTTTCATATAAATGTCAGACACGAGATTTTCCTTCTACAAGTCCCCCCCCCATTGGTCACGCAGCGACATAATGACAGGGAGTGTCTGTGGTCAGGGGAGGGTCAGTTTGAATAGGTATAGTCTTTTAAGTCGTATTGCATTTAGCAGCATAAAATCAGGGCCGTAAGTCTCCTGCGTAAAATTAGCAGATCATTCTGAGTTATTTTTTAGATTTAGAGAGTAAATGTGTATCCAAAATGAGTATCAATTAACGGGCATAAAATTGAATGTCTATAAACCTTGAATATGCACATATACGTTTTTTTATTAGCCTCTAACTAAAGAAATGTTTTTAATTTAAAACACAAATAAAAGAAATACAAAATAAAAAAATTAAAAAGTTGACAATTTTCTCTTTTAACCCACTCAGCGCCAAACCCGAAATATCTCGCGAACTTTTTTTCATCTGAAGCGGCATTTTACGAGATAACTCGCAAAGTTTTCTGCATCTCTAGCGGCAAGCCCGGGTATTCTCGGGCTAATGGAATTTCCTTTCCCCCAGGACCACATACATACGAGTAATTGGAGAGTTGGCCTGTTCATTGTAAACCTTCCATTGTGTTTGTCACCCCGCAGTTGAAAGAAGAGGGATTTTGAGTCTGTGTGGTGTTTTTTGACTTCTGTGCAAGAAGGAACGTTTTTCTTATGGCTTATCGGAATTATCTGCTAATTCTTTGAAATAGTAATATGGCGGGAGATAACGTGAGGATGGGTACTATATTTTTTCAACAGCTATGTTACTGTTTTATGAAGTATAAAATGGCGAAGGACAGACTAGTTATTTTCGAGACTCCGCTACAGAAATACGGAATTAAAAATTAAAAACTGCCTCCTCTGACAAAAATATGTTCAGTTTCCTAGATTATTACCCGTTTTTATTTCTAAAGCAGGTTTTAGAACTATTTATCATGACGGAATTTTACTATTAGAATTTTACAGAATTATTAGGTACTTTCCCGTTAAAGCCATACCATGTTTTTAACAACGAGAAACTGCGCCTCTCGTACTTTTAACGTTGCATTATAATTAAGATTTAAATCAGAAAAATTAGAAATTAAAATATAACGTGGATTTATTATATAAATATTACTTAGGGGCTCAGAGCCGGCCCGAACAAAAGCGGGGCCCGGAGCAAAGTTGACTTGCAGGGCTTTGAAAAAATTTCTCCCAACAAAATAATTTATTGCTTTTTGCTATTTATTACATTTCACAATTTGGTTAATTAAAGACTATACAAATACATGAAAATAATAAATAATTAAATTATTTTTATAAAGTTAATATTTTAATCACACAAAAAAATCGTTAATAAATCAAACAACAAAGATAATTGCTTCATACGTAAAATTTGGTATTCAACTTACTAAAATAAGATTACAATATATGATTTTTGTTTCATTTTGTTATAAGTTTTATAGCATATACGTTGTTAATATCATTATGATTTAGATTTTTGGTTAATGCAGATTCGATAGATAAAATGACTAAGCAAATAAATTGTTCGCCTCTAATGCTAGATCTCAAGTAATTTTTTAATATTTTTAATCTTGAGGAAGATTTTTCTGCAGATGAGAGCGTTATTGGTAATGTCAATATAATTATAGAACAGAAGTAAAAGTTGGATGCAATTTTAATAATTATTGTAAATATTTGCAATATTGTGACCTGGAAGGTAAAACTTGCCGCCAAATTTTGATTTCGTTAAATAAATGAATGCAATTCATTTTCGTTTTGCGCAATCTGACAGCGGCGTGGGGTCTTGTGCACTGGCACCTTTCGAAACCCCCTCGCGCTGGCCCTGAATTCAAGCATTCCTTACTAAATAAAAGATAAAAATCCTCCCATTATTTTTTGCAAACTCATGTTGTAGAAATGTGCCCTGTCTCCCTGATTTTATGAGGATATATTAAAAATTGTTCAGTTTGAAAACTTTCAGTGCTAAAATTAAAATTATAAATTGTGAAAATAGTTTCAATTATAATTTCAAAATATGAAAGCTGAAGAAACTAAAAATAACTTTTAACTTTGCAATCAATTGAAAGAGAAAATAATCCCCTTTCAATTTTTCTGTCAATTGACGATGTCAGCACATTCATTCGGTATTGAAATGAAATTTAAAACTGCATGGGATTTTCTTGTATTTTGGATTATCAAGTGTATTCTTAAAAGTTGAACTCATTATTTCTTCATATTTAAAAACAAGTTGAACTCATTATATCTTCATATTTAAAAACAAGTTCAACTCAATATTTCTTCATATTAACAAACAATTATTTCTTCAT
>BGPR01014217.1:12090-39781 GCA_013235015.1 Araneus ventricosus | reverse complement strand
GAAACTGCTTCATTTTTCAGTGCAGAAAAGGGAAGGATTATTCACCAAAATAAAAATATTATTAAATTATAAAATGGTTTTTCAGTTAGATAATCTCTTGTTATCTTTCAAGCAAATTAAAAATTCTGCATTCGAGACAGTTCTTATTTTTCGTGTCACAGAGATGCTATGTCTCTTTCCTGTCTCGCTAGTCTTATAGTTGGGAGGGAGTTTTACAAGGGTAAGCATGGAGTGACGGGCAGCGGCCATTCTGGAATCCCTGACCTTGGCGACCATATTGACAACACACTTGACGACTTTGGCGACAAATCGAAGATACCCGAAAATGCTATTACTTTCTCGATATTTCTATTAGGGGCCAAGACCAAGGTTTTTCCTGAAAATTCTATGTGTCATCACGACCTATCGGGGAAAGTATAAAAAGACCGCGCTTGGATCACAGGGTGTTGTTGATCAACTGGAACGACTTTGGAGTTTCGTCTGCAGAGCGAGCTAGAAAGCCGGTGAGCTGAGCGCTATTGAAAGTGCTGTTATTGTCATTATTAGTGATTTGCTGACTGTTTGTGTTGCTAAATCTGAAAGTGCTGAATTGTTATTACCTATGAATTGTTGTCTGTTTGCGTTGCTAATCTGTGCAAGATCTATTGTTCCTTTTGCGTGTGCTACGTGTTTTCCTGCATATTTGTGAATAAACCTTAATTCTCCATTATCCTGCGTGTTGGACAGTTTACACCAACAATTTTTGTTACAATATCCTAACTTGCAAGAAAGGCTTTACCATTCGAGGCATTATGCAAATAATAGAATAGGTAGGCGGTGGGTGGAATGTTTTGTCAATTTGGTAGAAGCTGTTATGCATTCCATTCATTCAGCAAGAATTTGCGATTATTAACATTTTTTCGAAACGAAACCTTATAGTGGTTAAAAGCGACACTTCTAAGTTTTACACTTTTCAGTTTCTCCTGTTTACTAACATTTCATTGAAATTATTGAATGCTTTTATCTTTCCCATCATAAACTTGAAATGATTTTCCTTATAATGAAGATTCTTCTTCTTAGCATATCCAGATTTAAAAAAAACAGCAAACCCATTTCTCCCCAGCCCTAAATTTAAAGGATTCGCACTGTTCTAATCGCATAACATTTTACCTAACAGTAGTGCATTTTTCCTTTTAGGAGTTAATAAGAGGAATATAGTACAGGGGCTAATGAAATCATGCGATTTATTTGTCGAAATCATGAGCAAGTTCTTAACTATGAAGTTAATAATAATTTCACGAAATGGAATAAAGTTATTAACAATTTAACGTGTATATGTCAATCTGTAGAAAATGTAACTATACTTCGAGCAATCAAATATGTTTAGGTTCATTATACGCATTTAAAAAAATTTAATGTAAAATTTCTAAACATGCCTTTTCCGAAAAAAAAACTCATGACAAATGTGTTCCGTCGAAAGAAAGTTCCCGTCGTTGTAAGTATGAATCACTATTAAGAGGTTAAAAGCGATGCGCTAGGTTCCTAAGGGATGCAGGCAACAAGTTGAAAAAATATAAGAAAGGCGCAGTTCGTGTCCGCGCCGTAGTTGTTTCGTGAAAACTTCGGGATAAAATCATAAAACAAGTGTTTCGTATTAATATGTAATTTAATTATCAATCTCTTTAATACAATATTTACACACAGAGTAGTATAATGGTTACAGAATAGATAAATCACAAGCTAACACAGATACTACATGCGATAAACCTGTGATTTATCTATTCTGTAACCATTATACTACTCTGTGTAAATATTGTATTAAAGAGATTGATAATTAAATTCCACATTAATACGAAACAATTGTTTTATGATTTTGTCCCGATGTTTCCACTAAAAATCTACGGCGCGGATCCGAACTGCGCCGTTATTATGTTTCATTTAGAGTAGCTTTTGATGGCGCCATCTGTTGACAGTATATAGAACTGTATTTCGCGAATGTAGAGTAAAACATTATTTTCTACAAATGCTCATATATCCCGTAATATTAAAATTTTAATACAATGTTTGTTTTACGTATTATCAAGTATTCTGTAAATTTCGTACAATTTGAAAGAAAACTCCGCATGTTATAATTAAAAACATACGGAGTTTGAAATTTTCAATTTAATACCGATTTTTACTTCTTTTTCTGATAGAGAGTTTTATTGTCTTTCTTTGAGTCCTAGTAATACTCCTCAAGCTCTTTAAATTGACACCAGAATCAACCTCCTAGCCAAACGCATTTCCATGCTACACTTATTTATAACCTTACATAAAGCTAATTCGTAACAATCACGCGCATGCGCCTACACTGGTACGATGACATCACAGGCAAAACAAATACTATGCGACAAACTCTTACAGATATGATCTATCCGTTGTGGGGTCAACCATTCTTTTAACACTGTTAGTCTGGTAATTAATAGCGATTCAAATCTGACGGTATTTTGTGACACAAGAAAGTTCGACCGACTATCACTGTATCGAGCGGAAAGACGTTTACACGTAAAAGAATGACATCTTAATAACGGTATGTGCAGATGCAAATAAGAGATATAAATAATATAAATATCCCGTTCAAAATATTACGAAAGCAGCACTTACTGTGAGCCTACTCTAGAAGAGCACTTATAAAACTTTGCAAGTTATAAGAAAAACACATGCGAAAAATTTGCTGTGAATTAAAGAAAACTTTTTATCTTTACGAATATTCTTGATTATTTTATAAAAATACACGTAAGCAACGTGTATAAGAAGCAAAATAATTGATGAATGTTTCAAAACATTATCATCTTTCTGTGAAACAGAATGAATGAATGAACACGACACTGGACCAGCCCACTCCGAAGGGTGTAAGGTGGGAAAAGGACCAGTGAGGAGAAGCTGCTCCACCAACAAAGGAAGGACCGCCCAGACCCCCGGACAGGGGTTTATTAAAAGTCTTATAAAATTTTACATGCATTGCCTGAACAAGGTCAGTTATGAAACATACAATAAAGGCACTGCATACATAATTAAAATATTTGGATATGAACATAAAATCTGTTTAATCATACAAGGAACAGAAACGGAGTGAACCGACATCATTTTCTTCTTAATCAATTTGTGAATGGTCCCCTAAATGTCCTCGTGACAAAATCTTCACTGTAAAATGCGAGTGCCAATGATTGTACGCCCCAAGATTCTCCACAACTGATTTCGAAACATTGTATTCAAATGAACATGAAATGTTTCGCATTTTACAAAATTTGAAATATTTTTGACCTGTAGTGTAAATTTGATGCCCCGCTTTCACTTTGCCAGAAATTCATTGAAAAAATTTGGGACTTTCTGGAATGTGATCATAAGAGAAGCGATGCACATCCGCAGTCCCCAGAAGAATGGACGCCCTGACTAATGGAAGAGATGACACAACGGCATATATTCTGTGGTCCCGTGTTCACGGTCAGATGTAAAATATTATGAAGGTCCTTGATGATATAAACGTTATTATTATATTATGTATTCTACGTAACGTTATTTTATTACATAAGTATTATTCCTAGAAATATGATTTTCTAATTATTATCCAGGGTTTCATTTATGCAAAGTGTATATCTTCACTAACTTTTTTCCAATCTCTTTCCTCAGAATGGAAGGTCTTATGTCCTGAGGGATTCGAGGTCATCAACTTGTTTTATGGCTTATGCTTTGCTATTCACGAAGAAAAAAAAACCTTTGAAGAAGCGGAAGAAATATGCAAAAACCAATCAAGTGTTTTGGCAGGAGTTTACGAAATAGACCAAATCACATTTCGCAGAGTTCCAGGTATTTACTTATTTATTTTGATAAGATTTGAGAGCAAAGAAGAGAAAGAAAGAAATAATAATTATTTTCTTTTCTTCAATTTCTTTCAGAGAAAAGCATGCAAAACCGTTGAAATGCAATTTAAATTTTAGCCTGTTAGTAAGGTGACCTCCTTTAGGAAGGACAGTACTCCGAGTTACTGTCCTCCGAGGGAGTAAAGTTAGTTCTGTCGTCCCACGAAAAGTATCCTCCTTTTCAATATTTGAAATTAAAAGAATGAATTTAGATTTAATTCTGAAAATTAATTCAGTAGGAAAATAAATACTATGAAAGTGATAAAGAATGGTGGAAATATTCAGCTATTTCAAAAAAGAACATATTTCATGTGAAAATTTATTCTTGTTTAATTTTCGTTGTACTGCCCTAGAATGAATGCAGCAGTTGAAAGGTTATTTTCAGTTGCTAATGATTTTTGGACATGTGAGAAATCGAGATTGAAAGGTGATACTCTAGCTGAAGCTCTTGCCGTAGAAATCGCTATGAAGGATATTTCTTGCTCACATATTTCCAATATATTGTTAGAAGATGATACATTGGCAAAAAATATTGATTCTATGGAAAAGTACTCATTTAAATAATAATTAATAGGCATGTATGCATAATTACAATTTAAACCGTATTTAAAAAGTTACAAAAGTTTTTACTATGCGTTTATCATATTATAGTGTATTCTGTATTATTTGTTACAATGAACAAAATGCTTCTTTTATTTATGATATTTTTTTCTTCGATTTATTTCTGTTAGAGATATATGGGCTCTGAAAATTTTAAATGTGTCCAAAATAAAGGAGGACATTATCATGGCATTATACGGTACGGATTATTTTCTGAAATTAATAATTAAATTTTCATACAATTATCCTGTAGAATCTTGTTCAATTGGAAATTTGATCTTTTACTGCTGCAAAATCATTGCAAAAATTGAATACTTTTAACTTTAAGGTAATCTGAATTGTAATGCATGTAAAATGATGTATTATGTCACCTGTTCTTTGCCATTTAAGAGGCTGTTTTAAGATTGATAATACAGTCGAACGGAATTGTGTTTAACATAGTTGAATGATCGTTTTTTCTAGTTTAAATAAAAGTAGGCCCTTATTCCCTGAGGAGAACTTTAAAAGAGAGAGTCATAGGTGTTAAAAATTCTGTAAAACGAGACGACGAAATTGAAAATAGTTTAAATATGTCAGAAGCAAGATTGAAAAAACGAACAGATATGTTGATTTCCAGCTGGCGACTTATTTGTCTGTACGGAAAACCAGATTGATAAATATAGATTATTTTTGCGTTCCGTTACATTGTGTAATTCTCGTGGCATATTAGTTCAGCAATAAAAATTTTTAAATAATTTCGACAGTTAATGTTAAATAAAGTAATCTTAAACAGAAAAATATATTCTTATAGAAAAGCAAAAACCTTAGGATACCTATTTAGACCTTCAATCCTGGGATTAAATACGAGTGGGTAAAGGGGCTTGCCTAAAGACCATTTTCTCAACATAACTAGATTAGATAGATTTCAATCACTGCTTGTTTAATTAGTTAATGCGTGGTTGCTTTAATCACAGCGAATTATTTCAATAAATTGTAGTATAATCTCCTTACTGTAATTTTCTCGCTTCTGCAGATTCTCCCAGCTCTAATGTGTGTGTTGCGTTTCTTCCCTGATTTATAAGTTCAAAACCTCTTCATTGACTTCTTCAATATATCTTAGACTTGTCTTTTTATACTTACAGACACATATTGGCTGCAAACCAGAAGAGATCTAAGAGAACAAACAAAAGAGCAGTCGTTGCAGCAGTGGTAAATAACGTCTGTTTTCATTTATCAACGTTTGAAGATTATTAAAATTTTTTTGCGAAACAGCATAATCCAAAATCATTTTCGGTCTTCAAAAAATTATCAGTTCTTGACATTATATTTTTGACAAAAATGTTCGATATTTGTTTCATGCAACTAAAAGCATTAACTATAAGTAAATTCAAATAGAAATTTATAGAAATAATTAAACCATCTATTTTTTTATTGCTTACTATGATAAATGTGTTTAAAATTCTTTCATCTCAGTTATAAGAAATTTTTCTTTTGAATACTTTTTAAAGATAAATTATTTGAAATGCGTTCTGTATGGAATGAATTATTTTATCATATTAATTTACAGGCTTGAAAATGGAAGCGTTATACATAGAAGAAATCGAGCCTTCTGTTGTGAAGTTGGAATAGGAGATTGCGTTATTGACCAGACATTATGCGATTCTACTGAAAGCCATCCATTTGCTTGTGTGAATTATCCAATTTCACATTTAATAAGTGAGTGTTATGTTAGAATCTATGAATAGAGATATATAGATTTAATAATCTCACTTAATTTTATTTCAAATTCTAATATTATATATTTTAAAATCTTAATGTATTCCAAAATCACTTTTCTAAAACACCAGTTTCGTTCTTTTCCCGAACTGGAGGTATATTAAATCTCTCGTTTTGGCATATTTATTACTAAAAGAATATTTTAATCGCTTTCACGTGCCCACCGAAAATCATGACCCGTCTCCTTGGCGCTACACCTTATCCCTAAAACGCTTTCGTAATTTATTAAAAATAGCCAATATTCCCTTCACTTTGATCACGTGTTATATTGTTATTCCTTTATCTGAGAGAATCGGGGATTTTTCTGTACACTTTTACTGAAAACTTCAACCAAGATGTTGGTATGCCCGTCACTCTATAATAAAGGAAAATTAGAATTCAACTCGGCCTATTTAATCATTTCACGTCTACAACAACGAATACGTTATATAGATATGATTAATATTTCTCTCTATATATATCTATTTATATGAATATAATATATTATTATCTTAGTAGTTAAAATCAAAACATTTAAGTTCTAAAACAAAACAAAAAAAAGATTCAAATTTGTAAATTTTGCAAAAACTTTAATTTTAGCTATAATCTACATAATATAAAACCAAATAATAAATGAATACTAATAAATTAACATTAAGATATAATCACATTATGACTTAAAATATATAAAATGGCACAAGCATTAAATGTTATTAAACTTGGAAACGGTAATCCAAATTTCGGAATTCCAACAATTAAAATGGCCTGCTAGAATTTGTAATAGCACTTTTAGTTAAATCAGATTTTACAGCGATATTCATCCATGAAACCTAATTATTGAATAAGCTTTAAGGGTAAACAACCTTAAATAAGAAGAAAGAAACAAGAAGGAATAAAGAAGCAATAAACTAAAATAACAATTAATCACTCGAATCATAGCACATAAAATAACTAATTCAAATTTTATGAATTTTTTTTAACAATTAAGTATCTATAAAACTAAAAACAAACCTTTTTACACCAAATATATATACATGATACCAATTTAAGTTAAGTAACAATGAGACATTACTGCAGAAAACTGGCATTTTTTAAAAACTTTTGTGAAACAATTAATACAATAATTATACAACTGAAAATGCATTAAAATTTATAAAAAATAATAATTATCGTAGCCAAAAATTATTTCTAGAAGTTTAACTTAAAAAAAAATAAAGATGAATTTTAAAATTCAGTTAAAACAGTGGTGCCATCTATAGTTAGGAAGATAAAAAAAAATGAATTTTAAAATTCAGTTAAAACAGTGGTGCCATCTATAGTTAGGAAGGTATATAAAAATAAAATAAAAGATAGAACAAAGCTTAGAATTACATTAAGTAATATAAAAGAATAAATATGTAATATAAAATAGCTATTCTATGTAACTTGAATATTTCTCATCCGTATAAGCATATAAGTTTCTTTTTGGAAAACTATACGTGAAAGCTTTATTGATAAGTTGTTTGATGTTAGTGAGTTTATTTTTCTTGACTGAGACTAACACGTTGTTTCTATGTATAAAATTTAAAATCGAATTTTTGTATATTAATCTGCTAAGATGATTATCCCGAAAAAGGAAATCTACTTATTTTCAAATAAAAAGCATTTCTTTTATCAAATATATTATTAATAATTTTATTGCGAATAATATTAATTTCTATATCAAGAAATTCTGCATATAATTTGTTTTTATTAGTTTTTATTAGTTTCAGTAATCAGGATAGAAATTAATGTGTGGCATTAAGTCTAATTCTGTATTAAATATAAACAAATAATAAATATATCTATAAATTACTGCACGGCGTTACCCCTGACATAATTAGTATTGTATGTGTTCTAAGAACCTGAAAACATGAAAGAGGAAAAATTAATTTTAAGAATGAGTCCCACCACCACTAGGTACGACACGGGAATGTCGCCTCATTCCTTCCTCCTAATGGATCCTGAAAACATTGAAAGAAAAAATATCTTTTAAGAATTCACAGCACAGATGTAATCATTTCTTGCTTGAAATGTTTCGTTACAAAGCATCAGGATACACAATATTCGCTGTTCTTCCGCTTAATGTACAGATTGTCAGCTTTTCCCACATACAGTTGACCATTAGAGGAACAGCGATTGAGATGATCGAGTCTTACAACTTCTGAGGATTGTCCTTGTGCTTTGTTGATGCTTAAATTAAACGAATAGGCAGCTAAAGGCATTTAAATTGTAATGGAAAATCCGAAAGTATGTTTGGGATTCTAGGAATGAAATGTTCTCACCTGCAGCATGTTCAGTCATAATTGTGGCTCCAATAATATTTGGCATCAGTTTCTTAATACAGAGTCTTGTTCCATTGCAAAGTGAAGGTGGATGAAGATTCCTGAGAAGAATTATTGGTCCCTCAATCTTTAGCTCTAATGTATGCGAAGGTACTCCAGGTGGCTCCAATGTGTTCAGAAACTTTGTTGGGTGGTTATCAGTCTCGCTGATATCACATGTAGTGTCAATAAAGTTTGTAAACTTGAACACTACCATGCAATTCTTGTAAACGTTGCTTATTCATGAAGCTGAAATCTTCGTTGCGTGGGCCATGAATTGCTCTTTGGCTCAGCCATCAGTAGTCAATAAAGTGCTGTGGTACATTTGGAAACACTGCTTCCTTCAGGTTTCCTGAGTTTTGACAATCCCTCCAATGCTTTACATCGCTATGCATCCATCTTGATTATCAAGGGTAATGGCACCATATCCTAGTTGAAGTAGGGTATTTGTAAATTTCTGGACAGAAAGATCTTCATTGTGATGAACTCGCATGTTTGTTGCTAGTAAAAGTCTCTGAATGCCATGTCATAGGTACGAAGTTTTTAAACAGTCCTACGTTTCATTCGCAGGGGACCACGGGGAGTACTGGAATAATAATCTTCCAGTTCCATGGGGAATAACTGGAAGCGTCTGTCGAAAGCCTCCAGTCAACACCATGGTAATGCCTCCCATTCTATTATTGTTACGCCTGATGTCTTTCAACGTGACACCTAGTGCTTCAAACTCAACTTTGTGGGACATTGTGCATTCATCCCAGACAATTAGTTTAAAATCTTTTATAAAATTTGCCTTCCCTTAATTTCTAGAAATGTTACGTAAGAATTAGTTCTAATTTTTAAATTTTGTCAGAAAAGCTAACTATTTTTTACTCAGTAAATAACGTTAGACTATTAAAACAAATGTCATTAAAACGATAATTGTTTGCTGCATCTGATGGTGAATCGATTATTTTTCTACGATTACTATTTCTCATGGATCGGCCGAAAACGTGAGAAAAATCACCCCAAAAACACAAAATATTAAATATAAAATTTTCTAGATTAAATTTTAATATTCGGCCCTGGAGGTGCATTTAGTAACCATTACGGCTACTTGTGTACCAAATTTCATGGCTGCAAGTTCGATGCATTTGTCTGGACATCTCTTTCACACACAAACAAATATTGCCTTTTATAAGTATAGATTAATATACGTAATATATCAGAGAGCTTGGTTTCAAGATACCACAAAAATTTTGTTAAAATAAAAAATGAAAGCAAATGGTACATTAACTCAGATTTCCAGAATGAAAGAGAAACACGCAATTAAATAATTTTTTAAACAATGAAAACGGCTTGAATCGCGTTTTAACAATGAAAATGGTTTGAATTGCGTTGCAAAAATGAAAACTTTGTTGCAAATTATACATAAAAGTATTTAAAAAAATTTATTAACATTAGAGAAAATAGAGTATTTCACCTTTTTCGCTTAAATCAAACTTTTAGACGTTTGAAATAAACTTCATTAGAACGGAAATTGTTTATTCTTTCTTATGGTGTATCTGTTCTCCTGATAAGATTATTAGAAAAAAGTGCAATGGAGAGATGAGTATGAAATATCTCTCAAAATACCACAAAATATTAAATAAAAAATTTTCTAGATTGAATTTCAAAAATCGTGCTTCGAGGTGCATTGAGTCACCATCCAAATCCTATAGCTAAATAACACGTTTTCGGGGAGTCGTTAAAGTGAAATATTTATATAGATTAATAGTAAATTTTATTTAACCATGTTTAAACGGAACTCAAGTCATTATTTACATCTGGTTAATTATTTCTGTTTCTAGATATGAATGGCATGAAAGCGGTTTTAACCTAATATTTATTTAAACTTTCGATTTGTGTGTGTGTTTAGAAATGCAATTTAAATCCACAAATTATAGTTAATTAAATATTATTCCTTAAAGCGAATATTGAAATGGAAGATAACTATTTTGGATGTTGTATTCCAGGGAAGAAAGCTATGTTAGAAGTTTTATATCCGTCTGTAATTTTGCATACTTCTAATGCAGAAAAAAATTTAAAATAAAAAAATTTCAAATTTTCAGTGTTAAAAAAGAATCATAAAAGATTATAAAATATGGCCATATTAAAATATAATAAGTATAAATTTAATTAAATTATTATCTAATGCTTTATAAATAGAAGGTCAAAAAATAATATTTGATTTTATTTCTCAGCAAATAACGCATTTAATATCTGCACATGGTACTATTCTGCATGGATGAAATAAGAAGGATTCTTTTGAAAACTTAAATTTCACAACGACAAAATCGGAAAATGATCTAAATGAAAATGAAAAATGCTCATCCCCATTTCAAGTTAAAACGAAAATCAGAAAGAAACCTAGAAAAATATAAATATATCAGTAATTTTGCTCAAGCGAGTCCGTTTTCGTATATTTCTGCTTTATGAATATAAAAACAGACCCACGGATGTTTATGCAATGCCTATATATTTAAATTCCAATGTGATCAATTTATGTTTACTTGTTAAATGTTAAATGATCCACACTATTTTTAGACTAAGATAATTATTACTTGTGAATTAAAACTAAACGTTGGCATGCCAAACATTAATTTTCTAGGAAAAGCAGATTTTGATTTTTTCCCCCCATCTAGTTCATACAGATATTGAGCTCAAAATTTTCTTCAAATCTGCCTAAGGATGTGGAATAGTGCCATACTGAAACAAACAAATTCTTAATTTTATAATAAAAACCGTTTTCAGGTGCTTTCTGATCTTTCATTGTGTTTCGGATATTTCTTTCTTATGATAATGATTGTTGCTTTATTTTCTTAGAGATTTTCTTCCAATGCCTTACGCTTTTACAATTTTATTTTTACCTCATAATTTTTGATAAAAAATTATTTTCTGCGTTATTATACTCCGATAAATCGTGCTTTAAATAACCTTTTTATTTTCATTATTTTCTACTTTTTAATCCAAAATTTTTCATAATTCTTGATAATGATCTCATAAATAAATTTTCTCTGAAATTTCCTAACAGATGGCGCTACTTACATGGAATCAACATTTAATTAAATTCATTTCATTAACTGATAGCTAAACTTTGAAATCATTAAAGTATTTTGTTATCGGGAACTCAGAATTTTTCAAAATATCAGAACTCAAGTACATCAAGAGGTAAAAGAAAACTCGATTCTTAAATTCAGTTTTTACAAACCTCAAACAAATCAAGCTGAATAAGAGAATGAAAAAAGAAACCCGCATGAATATATTATACAGCTTCTAGACCCCAAGCATTCGCCTATTTCGTCAAAGCAGCAATGTTAAGAATTGGTCACAGGACTAGAGAGATTTCAGCTGCTATTGTATAACTCCTTTATATTTCATATTAAATATTTTATAATCCACTCCCTATATATGAGTTAAATGTGGAACGAATGAAAAGTAAAAATAATGATTTAAAAAATGAACAATAAAATTTTGAGTACAGTTGACGTAGCAGGTTTTAGTTGGAAGCTGAGAAGAGATAAAAGCTACCAGTAGTAGTGGATTAAAAGAAATGTTTAACACACGCACGCAGAAAGTCTTTAAACAAAAGCTAAAATAAAAACGCTGACAAATATAATACACCGTGTAAATCGAATAGAGTGACCAAAAAAATTAATTATGTCACGCAGAAACTTTTTTATAAACATGCGGATTACGATTATTGATATTAAAAACACTTTTTAATTCGTTTCCTTTTACATGCAGTGGATATATATATAGAGAGAGAAACAGAAATTCGTTTCAAATTTCATTAAATTGCTGTAACACTAGAAATATAAAATAGTAAGATGTTATTCTTTGATGAATCGAGATCACACAGACATGAATTGTTTTAAAACTTGAGATAACAAAACATGCACATATTCAAATTCTAAATATGGGAATAGGATTATAAGATATTTCGTGTCAGACTGAAAGATGATTTACAACAGTTAATTATGAATATTGTTAGTAATGTTATTGACCATAGAATTTTGCTATTTATTTCTACGGATTATATGGTGTTTAAAATCATAAGGTTGTGTCTATGTCTACGTGTGTGTTATAAGTCAAAGTTCTGCTTGTATTTACAAAAAAACTAAATAGTATTGCGACGGTTAATGTTTATTTTCCATGAATGAATGTGTGAAAGAAAAGTTTGAATTCGTTTACAGTGTGCTTGGGCAGTATTTTCTATTCTTTAAAATATAAAATAGTTTAAGCGGTATTTCTAATAAATTTTGCTTTGTAACTTACAGCCGATATTTTATCAAAAACATGGAGGAAATTGTCTCATAAACGTGAAAGCTTTTATTTTGGTGAAAGAGGCTGGAAGAAAAACTGGTACGAAGCCAACAAAACTTGCTATTCTCTTCCTGTAAAATCAACACTTTTACAAAGCATCAGGGATTCGGAGGAATATTCCGCATTTAAATATTTTTACGACAGTGCTTTAGAAGGTAAGTGCTCTTTTTTGATATTGCGTGATGAAATCTTTAATTATCTTAAAATTCAATGCTTTAATATGAATTTATTGCAATCATAGTAATTTTTTGAAATTTGATTAATTCTTTCTAAGCAAAAAATGCCAACTCTTTACTTACACATCAAGCAAAACTCAATCTTGAAGAAGCAAACAACAATGCATCTAAATCTGCTATTAAACTTTTGAGAAAAATGAAAAATCAATCAATCCAATACCTAATTAAAAGAGTAATGCACAGTCGTGGAATTAAAACTAGTGATAATATATTATAGAAAAATGCAAATTGAAAGTGATAAAAAACATCTTTCTTGTACTTTTAAGAATATAGTTAAAGTATCTCTCAATTGGTTAGCAGTCGCAGCGTCTTTTCAGAATGTCCGAGGCCCCCCTTCAATTTACCCCGCCTGCTCCTTTTGAAAAACAGCCCCTTTTTCCTCAGGCAAATTTTTTTGCGTATAACTTTGTTACGGATATTGAATATATTCAAGGGAAGATCCGCTTAACTTTTCTTCGCGAGATAATTTACGACTGTCGAAGTGTATCCAGATCAGGGCCAGAGAAGTATTCCTTGTATTTCTCATGTCCTGATCCAGATGTACTTTTCGCTAAACTTAGTGTACATTTGCCGGCTTTTTGTGTCTAGTTTCTTTGTCGTAACACACATGTAATGGCAGCAAATTCTTGTTTATTCATCTCTACTAAACCAAGAAAAAAGGTAGGATTTTACTGACATAAAGTGAATAGCCTGCTTTGTTCGGTGGCTTTCAAAGAGATCCATAAGAATTCTATACAAGAGTTTATCACATTTGAGTGATGATTTTGGGAAATTCTTCCTATTACAATCACAGAGGTATGTATTCTATCTAGGCATTTGAAGAACTCCAATGTCATGCTCTGTGTGTAACCGAGAAATAACAAGCAATTATAAGAAACGATCTCGTGAAATACTCAGGGCTGCCCACCGCTTTGAAAAAAGCAGAAAAGTCTTTATATGTAAATCATTTTATTTTCAGGTGATAGGGCACCAAACATTAATTTTTTAAGCTAAAAATTTCTTATTATTATGGTGTCCCTTTAAAGGGTTAAAGCTGAACACGCAATATCGTGCCGATAACGAAATATTACGAATGACGAGCAAAAACATTACCTCTGAATTAATATAAAAATAGAAAAATAACATTCTAATATATTAATAATTGCCTAATTTCGACAGATAAATAATACAAATCTTTGGCGGAAATTTATTATAAACCGATTGAAAGGGATTATAACTGAAATACGGACTGTCTCTGCCGTCTGCTGAGAAAAATATAGAGCATTGACATTCTGGAAATAAGAAGAGTCGTTCCTTTCTGGAATTTATTTCATACAACTATTCCGGAAGCAGAAATATTAGCTAATGTCTGACCCGCTTAACGAGCTAGGTTGATAATGGGTATAGTCAGGTGGGCGATAATATGAACAGTGAAGTGAGTGGACGATAATAGGAACACTTAAGTGGGCGATAATAGGAACACTGAAGTGGGCGATAATAGGAACACTCAAGTGGGCGATAATAGGAGCAACCTAACACTAAAAGTTTGTAGCCACCTCTTCGGAATCAGATTGCAAGCCAAGAAAAAAACTACACCAAAATGTAGCCAATTATAGTAACTATCACTGCCTCAAGTGATATAACATTATCCCTTGAACTTTACTGATTATACTAAAAATAATGAAACATGATTACTAACTCCCTTAACACGAAAATCAACAGAAATTCTCAGAAAAAAGAAAAACAACACAGGTACATATGGCTCCCTCATACAACTACTGAAGGGGGAAGCTCTGCATCTCTGGTAGTGAACACCACCGCTAAAAATTAAGAAGAAACCGTAGTGGGCGATATTAGGAACATAGGTAATATTTGGGCCCCCTATGCGAGATGATGCGAGAAATAGTGCTCACTCTGCGTGTCTCGTTTACATTCCATTTCTTATGTAGGTGCTAAAGCATATCTTCATAAATTTATCTAAAATTTCGATTTTTCGCTCCGTCAAAAATTGCATTGATGTAAGTGTACTGAGATGTCCTGTCAGTCCCGAATCTACTAATTATGTGAACAACAGACCTCGCTTCAAAACAAACAGAAACAAGACAGAAAAAGATCTGCTTTTTAAGGTTAAGATCTTTAAAATTTTACCCAATGATGGCATTCATTTTGAAGACAATATTGTTTCCAGGGACATCAGAGAACATAATTTGTCATTTGAGGAGGTTTTTTATTTCTCCCATACCTGCACTATCTGACAAAGCTATATTTACTGTCTTAAAACAATCAATGTACAATATTGAACACCTATATTATGCAGAAATTTTATTCCTAATAGTTACAAAACAAATACATTAACTTAGGAATAAAGTTACATAAAAAATGTACTGGAAAAAATTGCAGAGAATTTTACGCTCGAGAGTGGAGATAGTATTCAAAGTTTTATAATATGAACCGTTTGGCTAGAATCATTTAAAAAACACACTTTTCAGAAAAGAGAAAAATAAGATTATATGGAACTAAACGGGAAAAAGCAACTCTCAATATTATCGATAACTAAGATGTTATCACTTTTTTTTCTATGCGAATTATTTATAGAAGTCATTTACATTTTTACACACAAAAAATAATAATTATTAAATGTCTTGCGATGACCAAATGATTGAACTATTTTAACGATGCCAAACTCGCCATTGTCTCGCCAACACACTGAAACCAATCAAACGACCGCCCTCTTGAAATGGAATAAAAAAATGTTCTTACATATACGTCGTTTTTTATAACCTCAGAAGGATATTCATGTGAAATTTGAAGAAAAACAAAAAAGGTTTGGCCGTGACGCCGTAACAAACAAATTTACAGACAGGCGAAATGCTGAAATGTCGAGTTGAAACAGAGAAATCTCTTCGCTTCGTCAACTAAGCACAAATGATAAAAATGTTTTTTAATTTAATCTATAGCGCGCTCTTTTTGGATGAATCTGTTCCAAGATGGAGATTCCTTGAAATGGCTGAGCTCGCCAGAAGAGGGTCCGACTTTCGTAGACTGGAGAAAAGATACAGATTTCTACATGAAGCGGTCTGCCGGCATTCTTACTGGAATTGGAAGTTTTTCCTGGTCTCTGGAGGATCCCTCGTCAGAACACGAAATCATTTGTGAAACGCAAGACCTCAAAGAATCTCGTAAGTCTTAAAAATTTTGATAAACATTATCAAAGGATTTTCATCATCAATTATTCATAATTTAATTCTTGGCTAGAATTATTTCGATGTAAAATATACTCAGCGTTTCTTAATAGTGCTTACATGATCTTTCCTAACTGTTATGCAAAAAAATTTAATTCGTTCTCTTATAATGCGTTCATATAAAAGATGGTACACTAGTCATGATACAAATTAATTTATTAATAATTTATACCTTTTTCAATTATATCTCAGTTGGTCATTACATTTAACAAGCTATATTAATATTTATTTATTTTATTTTATCTTCCAAATTGGCATCGTGGAATTGACTTTCATATACTTCATCATGAACATGGAACAGTTTTGGGTGTTAATGTCGATTTTCGAACAACTTCCTTAAACTATTTTACACGTTTTTTATAACAATGATCTCATGTTTCTAAATGCAGGGTTCCCAGTCATATCCGTTCCCCCTAACGTCTAAACGGTGACAGTTTAGGCCATAAAGTTGGTGTCTAGGTATAGTAAAAAGGTTATGCGCTACTCGATGAGACAACTTACAACGCCATCTATCGGCAAATTTTGGAATTAGCGGTCCTATCTCGTAACAGGTGAAAGATACGAGAAAAAAGTCAGTTAGAAAGTTGTAGAGCATTCTCGATTTAGTACGAAAAGATACCTTCAGCACATTAATATTCAAAACAGAATGCAAAAAATGAACATTTGTTTGATCACGATTTCTAAAATTGTCATGTCATAAAGAGTGGAAGAAAGAAACTGAGACACGTCCCTGTCTTCTGTACCATTTATTTATATTGCTCAAAATGTTCTCCGTTAGCCACTATACACATTTGCACTCTGGACTGGTTTCTCGCTTCGCTCGCGTTTCACGACGCCATAGTGTTGAAAATCACAATCAAACAAATGTTCATTTTTTACATTCTGTTTTGAGTATTAATGCGCGCAAGGTATCTTTTCGTACTAAATCGAGAGTGCTCTACAACTTTCTAAATGACTTTTTTCTCGTATCTTTCACCGTTTACGAGATAGGACCGCTAATTCCAAAATTTGCCGATAGATGGCGTTGTAAGTTGTCTCATCGAGTAGCGCATAACCTTTTTACTATACCTAGACACCAACTTTATAGCCTAAGCTGTCACCGTTCAGAATTTAAGGGGGGTGCAACGGATATATGTGGGAACCCTGTATATAAATTGTAAATGTGGATTTTTAAAATCAATTTCTCCCTTTTTTTCTTAATATGCTAGTCTGCGAAATTATGCGTAGTTCTGAGTTTCCGATGATTATATAATATTTTAATATTTCAAATCTCAATATTCTTTATTATATTATTAAGCTTTTATTACATATGAGAGACACCATTTCGTATTGATTTTGAGAATTGATTTATTGGAAGATTCCATGATTTTCATAATAATGAATAAAGAAATATATAAAAAATAAAACTTCGAAAATGGTAAAAATAAACAAGTTTTTAGAAACATCCTTTTATTAAAGTACTAAAAAGTGAAAATAGTTTTTAACAAAAATCTGAAAGTCAGAACAAAAATCGAAAAATCGCGAAATCAATGGAAACACTGCAATAAGAAATTTAAACCTTAGTGTTCATAAAAAGAAAGAAAATTTTTAATTCATTAATAACAATTAAAAATTTATTTGAAATGTGATTAAAAGTGAGGCATTTCTAATTCACCTTTAATGATCTAGTTTTGACCTATCAAAAATTTATAAAAAAATTATTTTCAACTATTTAGTGCACTAATAATCGCCCACCACGGTTTCTTCTTGATTTTAAGTGGTATATAGTGACCACTACTGGAACTACAAAGCTTTCCCCTTCAGTAGAAAGCCTTTTGAAGCTGCGCTAATTTTCCTTTTTCTGGGAATTTTTATTCATTTTCGTGTTAGAGAATTATTAATCATGTTTCATTACTTTTAGTATAATCAGTAAAGTTCAATTCATAATGTTATACCATTTAAGGCAGTAATAGCGACTATAATTGCCTACATTTTGATGTAGTTTATTTTTTGGTTTCGTTCCGATTCCGAAGGGCTATGCCTCCTTGTTTGAGGGTTCAGTTGTTCCCAATATCGCCCACTTGTGCATTCCTATTATCTCCTGACCCCTTTGAGAGGCACTGAGCTAAAAGAAAAATTACTTTTGAAAAATACATGATTGATCTTCTATCACCTAACAAGGCTCCTAAGTTCTTTTTTAATTTAATGTTTTCTTTAGGGAAACGTCTTAAAAGAATACTTTAACTACATTGCTTAAAGTACAAAAAAATCTACCTTGTTGTACTTTTAATTTTGTTCTGCCTAAATTATGTTTAATAAATAAAGTATGATCATAACATAAGTTGCACTTTATTTGAATCCATTTTAAACATAAGCGATATTAGGAACATATAGTGAGCGATATTCCCCTGTAGCACAAAAATATTAAATAATATTTGCACAATGTTATACAATATTATGAACATCTAGGAACACCGAATACCGTAAAAAATGTTGTACAGTATGTAACAATATTTCCGAGTAAATAATTTTCATGAATAATATGAAAGCAATGCATTTTATAAAAATTCTCATATTGACTCAGGATATCATTTCATTTGAGATTTTATTTCAAAAACCTACACTGGAACGATTATTCTTTAAGATGCTGAATATTATATTATACTATACTATACAATTAATACAATATTTTAAATTATACGTTTATCGACGTTATACAGTTTCTAAGCGTTATTTGTTTAAATGAAAAACAAACATTTGATTTTCAATACCGCAAAAATATTATAAAATATTAAAAGCATCTCGCAATGCAATGAAAGAGGAATAAAAAAATAAACATTTTAAAATTTTTAAGGAAAAAGGAAAAATTTTCGAAATCAAAATACAATGTTCTTTTAAATGTGAAGTTAGTTTGTCGTCAATAGATGGCAGCATAATCATACTGTACAATACAATAAAACAATATAATGAATTCTACATTCATCGACGTTATTCAATTTAATTTAGTAAAACGTTCATATGATTATCGTTACGAATCTTGTATTGGGTATCAGTACTGCAAAAATAATATAAATCTTAAAGTTGTCTCGTAATACATTGAAAGAGGAATAAAAAAATTAAACCTTCTCAAAATAATTCTGTTAGACAATCCTTCCCAAGTAATATAAAATATCATACAATATCTTAAAATTTGAAGATGTAATATTCAATATTTTTCCCAGTAGTGAAACAGTGTAAAATGTAAGAATTTTATAATATCATATAATATTTGATTCATAATATTGATCAATGTTAAATATTACTGTATAATAATTTACAGTATTGAATAATATAACACAGTATTGAATTATATTTTAAAGTATTGAAGAATATTATAATGTTTTAAATAATACTATAACCAAATTATTTTACAGAAAACTCTATTTCATCTGTTGCATCTGTTTAGTGTTCAAAAACCAATTCAAACCCTAGAAAATATAAATGGTTTCTTAAAAGTAAAAACCTTCTTAATGGCTCATATTTACTACTTTTGAACCTAACTATCTGAATTTATTCCAATAGCGAATCTTAGTTAAAAGCGAAAATTGCTTCCGCCTTGACTTCAACTTACATTCTTATTCTGATAAAAACCAATTTGATTAAAAAAACTATTCAGAATTAGATGAGAATGAACATCATATTTCGTAGAGATCCGAACCTCTGTTATTCACACTTCTTTATAATAATTTACATCTGCTACTTGTTATCTGGCTGGTGTAGTTGATAAAACGCTGGTTATGTAACCTCACAGGCCCGGATTCGAGTCGCGAAGAAATAAACGTTGTAATCATTGTAAGTGATAATGTTCGTAAAATAATGAGATGCTATCCGGAAGTTCAGTACGTAAAAATGAAATGTACTTTATTTTTCAATGCGCTAAAATGTATTTTAAGAACATTCAGTATATTGTTTTATTATGAAATATTAGTAAATATTATATAATATTATTCAGTATAGTATAATATTATTTAATATGGTTATAATATTATGCAGTATTATATGACATTATCCAATATTATGTGAAAAAACATTGTACAGTATTGAAAAAGTCTTATATTTTACACTGTTTCAATATTGGGGAAAATATTGTATACTATTACTTTTGTGAATTTATGATATTATACAATATTATGTGCAACTTGGGTTATGAACACTTTCTTTAGTAGGAAAAATTCTGCAGTCGCATAAAAAGTTTTGGTGTGTGTGTTAAACTTATGTGTTAAGAGTTGTAATTGGGTATATATTTGGATAGCAGTCCAGATAATAGATTGGAACGATTTTTAGACAAAATTGCTCATGAATTATCCCTCTGATTAAAATAATGGCTTAAGTGGGCGATAGTTGGGCTCCCTACCTTAAACAAACAACCAAGTGCCCATTTAAACGGCGATCGAAAAACAGTCTTCGTATATCAATTCGATTAAAGTATTCCGTTCGTGAAGAAGAAATCTTATCTTTAGTCTATACGATGATAGCATAAATCTGAGGAAAACTTCGAAGAACCTATTTTTATTGAATGATTGAATTTGTACTAGGGTAAGTCAGTAAGCAGGTTACACACCGATATGAGGGTTCGGGAATCAGCAGTAAATTGTTTCCAAATATGTCAATAGGTGCCAGAAAAATGCAAATGCATGATGTTCATTTCGAATTTTTGAGAAAACAGTTGTACGCATTCTCAAATGTCTTTTAAAATAACAACTATGCTCGAAGAGTGTACGCCAGAATAACAGAAATGCATTGTGCGTTTTTTGCTGGCAAAAGGATTTCCGGTAAATGATTATTCTCTAGGAAATGCTTTAAGTTAACAGTGAGAATTGTTTTTGAATTTCCTCAAGTGGTGTACTGCAACATTGTATCGAAACTCTGGGATGCAATTCGTACAGGCCTATTGACTCGAGGAATTTTGTTCCATCAGGACAATACCACGCTTCGTAAAGCTCGATAAACCGAGGCGAAAGCTGAGTTTTGATGGAAACTTTTTCAACATCTGCTTTAACCGCTTAACTTAAAATCCCGAGAATACTCGTGCATCGAATGATCTCATTTTTAGTCTTAAAACTAAAATTTAATCATTAATTAGCTTTATAATTTTACACAAAAATTACGTAGGATTTATAAACATCTGAAGTATTATAAGTCTTCTGAGATGAATGGAAACGCCAGCCCCTTTCTAAAACAGAAGGGGTCAACTTATTCGATAGCAAAGAAAATAATTCAGCTAAGGTTAAAGCACAGAGTTTGCCGCAAGATTTATCATCTCTTTGATCCGTTTTAATTGCAAGCGTTTCGTGAGTGACGCAGACTCTAAATGAGAGGTACAAAAGCGGTTGAGACAGCACTCCGAAGACTTATGCAGCAGGCACTGGAAAACTCATAAAGAGATGAGATATAGGCATCAATATAAATGGCGATTAGGTAAAGAAATAAACATGATTTTTAAGTAAATATCTTGGTTTCCCATTTTTCATTGGCTTTTGTAACTTCCTTACTGAGTTGCCCTCGTATATTCCAGTTTTGCTTTACTGTTAGGAATATCATTTTTCTGCATCATGTCAGATTTCTTCAAAAATATAAGTTCACATGCATATGAATTTAACATGTCTAACTTAGGGCGTGAATAACATAACAAAGAAATAAATTCAAATTGATGAAAAAAATTTCTTTGTCTTATCTTCATACAGAAGGTTATGTGGAGCATAAAAGTAATAAACACACTACCTAAATACTGTAATTTTTAGACCAAAAACACTGAAGCCAACACGTATTTTCCCATATGTAATCAGTCAACCTAACCTGTGTCGCTTCATGAGGACCTATAAATATGTTCCTAAAATAATTCTTCACATCTGGTAGTAGTAGATTTCTACAGGGTTTTTCTCGGCGTGTCCAGTGATTCTTGTCTGTCTGGAGTGAGCTATTCTTGTTGTAACTTCCTGGTTCTCATAAAACGAGCACACAACTTTTCAATACTCGCAAATCATACCTTCATGATGATTTCAATCTGAGTTTTTGAGTAGCCGCTCAATAACTTCAAACTCTACTTTAAGATGGATAAAATAAGTTACTGGTACTAACATTAGAAAGTTATTATTGAAATGCAAGACACATTTCAAAGTTTTCTTCAATGAAGAATCTCTTATCCTGTGCCATAAACTTTAGTACTAAGTATTCTTAAAATATTAATTGGTAAGCATAGGATATCTGCAACTTAAAATTAAGCTATCTTTAAATTACTTAAAAGTGGAATTCGGAATTACTTACTTTCCGAATATTATATATATTAGGGTGTCTCAAAAAAAACTTGCTCCTCATGGTTTTTCCATTCCTTTTGGTCCTAATAGAAAGTACATGAAGTTTCAGCCCTCTAAATTAACTGTAGGAGTTGCCTGTAAAGCCCTGAAATTTGAGAAAAAGATTATAAAATGTCAAATTTTTAGAATTTTTAAAGAAATTTTATATGGTTGCTAATGTGTTAAAACTGGTTTATATTTGTTCCAATGGACATTTTTAGTTAGAATATAAGCACAAATAAGTATTAACTGTATCTTTAGCCACTTGGGGATAAAAGCATATATTGAGTAAAATTTGCAACAATTCTGCATTGCTGCTTTTTGGAAACAAAATACCATAATTACTGTATGTTCACAATAAAATCTTAAAAATTTACTAAAATGTTAAAGAAGGATATAAAAATCAACGCAGTGATAAGTTAAAATCTACAATTTTAATTGACAGTTTAACACGTAGCATTAAAGAAGGATTTAATACTCACATTAATTAATTGTCCAAATAGCTTGTAAAAATTCTAATAACTGTCAAATAATCTCATGTCATCACTTTAACTACTTTGAATTTCATTCAAAACTGACTTCTTAAAGCAAGGAGTTTTTTCCCCTACTTTCTTCAACAGAATGAAGTAGATTTTGAGTCCGTTCTTCATTTTTGGTTATCGATTGACTGAAATCTTCCATTACATTTGCCCCTCTTTCGACGGTTTCATTTACTACTTTTAAGTTTTTGATACAAATTTCACTTCTTTGAACGCGAAAACTTCTTCTCAGGCTTCAGGATTATTTTTTAATCATGCTCCATTTTGGTTCAACAAAAGAAAAATCAACCATGACTACGTTCCAACCAATTGATGCAGATTTGTGGTACGATTGAAAACAGAAAAAACGGCGACACCAGTGGGAAGTGATTTTCCGTTAGCTTTGTATTTCATTAAGGACGCTGCAGTCTTCTTATTTTCAGTCTCACACTTTCTTAGAAAATAAAGAAAATATTACTGCTTCTTCTGTAAAATATCACAAATGTCTACTAAAAGCTAAACCCGAATGTTAAAAGGTTAAAAGTTAACCCCCATAATTCATCCAAATAATCCTACTACATTTTTCTTTTATTTCTAACAGATGACACTGCTGTTTATGTAAGGACAAGCGTTCAATCTACATTATATGGTGATCCTACGATAGATTTGTATTGTGAGCAGAGTGGCTGGTATAAAGCGTCCAGTTTTAAATGGTTTATCGATGGTGCCGAAATTTATGGAGTATATATTTCAACACATTTAATATTGAATTCGAGACAGGGACCAGAACCTCAAATAATATCGCAATTTCAGGGATATTATTACTGTTCTGTTGATTTAGATAATACCTCCAAGCCAATTTTTTCTTCTAAACTTTTGATTAGATATCCAGGTAAGCAACAATATATATTTTACTGATTTTTTATGATTTTTTCAGGAGAATTATTTAATGAATATCAGGATGGAATATGGCTTACAGATAATTTCTCTTACATAATTTTACTGTGGTTCTATGAAATGTTATATTTTAAAGTTTGTAATAAAAAAATTTTCCACGTTAAGAATATATTTAAATGTAATTCTCAAAAACTCATAGGGAAAAGTTTGAAATTTAGATCAAAAAAATAATTACCAATATTTTAGCTGTCGGAAGTCATTTGCTGTTATTTTAACTTTAGTTATGTGACTAGGGAATAAAAAAAATACATATATCGGAAAAATTTATCCCTAAGGTTATATTGCCTTAACTACCTTCTATAGGATCCGGTATGTCTATACAAAGTTTTCCCCTTCCTCCGAAGTGACTTCCGACTGCTATCAGTTGTTTTCTAGATTACTCAAAAACTATACATTCATTCCTAAAAATGGAATAAATGAAAGTTATGGAGCATAAAATTTCTGCGTAGAATGAATCAAACCAACATTACATAATTTGCTGCAGTAGAATGGTTACAAACTATTATCAAGTTTGCAATTATTTTCCAATTTAAAAAAATCGACATTCCTTAAAAAGATGACGTATACAATCAAAGAATTTGTCTAAATAAAGTATCAATGCAAAAATAATCACTTTTTGTATGCAAACATACATATATATCGGTGCACCAATACCAGAGTGCAAATATGATGTGGAGGTTTGGAGAGGTAGTACCAGCTAAGGTGGCATACTTTTTAACTGACCACGGTTAAAAATTAGAAGACATTTCCAAAATAGCTTTCATGTTGCGTCTGAATGGGACATTGGTCTGACTAAACTAAAGTAAACCAGTGCTAAACAAATATACCAAATTTCCTATTGTTGTTTAAATTGAAGAGAAAAGAGGAACTGCAAATATTCAATAGCAGAACTTGAAACTCTGTATTGAATAGGTAATATAATTTTATAACAAGCATGTACAAAAGAAGTTAGTAATTGTAAGAGACATATAAGAAAACAAATTGTGTAAAAAGATTTTCGTTAACATAATATATATATATATACAGTGCGTTCTAAATTATTAGAACGGACTGTGTTAAAATTTCATCTTTTGTTTATATAATTTCAAAAAAATTGATAATTATGTATTATGAATTATGTATATATTCTATTTTGTTTTCATTTTCTAGTACTTAATTTCAACCTACATATATGCATATGATTTTTAGTTATTTCATGAAATATCACTAATTTTTAGAAAGAATTATTGTTTTAAACATTATATTCTAGCTGTTCAAAATTATTCGAATGACAGATGATGAAGGCTATATTTAAGTGAGTACGAATCGGAATTGTTTTTATTTTGGTAAATGTTTTAAACAAATAATAGATTAATTTATTTGGTAATTAATTTTTTTAGTCTATGAATCATTCAAGCCAACAATAATGCTCAAGAGCTGAAATATTTCTTTTGATTTTTGCCACCGCAACAAAGAAGATAGAAATGATCGTGTGGAAACCTAGAAAAAAATTATAAATTTATGATGTTGGGTGTCTACTATTTATGCAAAAACTATCAGCCGACAGGATCCATCGAAAACAAGAGAGGACGAAACAGGAAATCGTAAACAAGTACAAGAGGAGACGCTATGAATGTAAGATTCCCACAGAAGAAGAACGATGTATCGCCAAGAGAGATTGTGGAAGATTTGAAATTGAATGTGTCAGATCTAATAATTTGCCCTACAATCAAAAATCACGGTTCATAAACTGTATCCAAATAAAAAGAGAATACATCTCAAAACAAAACATGGCAATGCGCTTGACCTTTGCAAATGAGCATATTTCTTAGGTTTCACAATTCTGGGATAGTATTTTATAGTCATACAAAAGTAAATATGAACTGTTTGGATCAATGAAACGTAAAAGAATCTGAGGAAGATCAGGTGAGGCTCTTTTGCTGATGAATATCCCACAGAAAGTAAAACACTGTGATGGATGAGTAACGGTATGGGGTTGTTTCACTCTAAAATTGTTTTTGAAGCAAAGTTATTGTAAGTATGTACGTCGATATCATGTCCCAAAATCTGAAGAAATCTATCGGAAATTTGAGTGTGGGTCGAAAGTAAATCTTTCAACGAGATAATGACCTAAAAAACATTATTTTTTAAAAAACAAGATAATGGAGTGGTCACCATAAAGGCCAGACCTTAATCCCATCTAGAATTTATTATCAGTTTTAAATCTTAAATTTCCTTCTGAAGACAGAAGAAATTAAAATCAATTTTTTGAGACGATCAAAAATGAATCAAACAAGAGTATTTTATTTTCAAAAATTGTTATGCTATTTTTTGTTGTAAGTTTAAGACCGTTCGAATAATTTTGAACAACACGCAATTTAGTATTATTTGAAAATATTCCAATTCTGACTAATTTTGCGTGAAGTTAGCGTTATTTGAAGATTTTCTAATGAATGCGATTAAATTAATAATAAAATTAACACATTTGAGCTATAAATAAATAACTTTATTTTCTGTAATAAAAAGTCAAATTTTTTTATAGTGTTCTAATAATTTTGAACAGAACTGTATGTATATACATATATATAATATAAATCCAAATATAACTTGTATATAATCATACAGAAATAAAGTAATATATATATATATATATATATATATATATATATATACAAAATAAAGTAAACAAAACATATCAAGAATCAAATTCTATACTGAAAGGTCATTATTTGAACAATACATCAATTTTAAATAAAATCTAAAAAATTGAAAATACTAAACATACCATTAACAAAAAATAAAGTTTCAGCATTTATATGTCAACAAGTAAAAAGACTCTGTTGTTATTAAAAGTATTGAAATAGGCAATCCAAGTAAATGGAGTTTTCAACAATTAAAATAGCAGCTTGGCTGTGGACAAGCTTTAGCCAGGTTAAGTTAATTTTGCTGTACAAACCATCCCTGTTACTATTGTTGTTGAAAAAACAAACAGGGTAATTTACCCTAAAATGAAAGAATTTAGAAAGAAAAGTCTTATACTAACCGTGTATATATATATATATATATATATATATATATATATATATATATATATATATATGTTTTCGTTGTTGCAGTCATAAAACAGCCGAGTTGTTAACCAATTTGCTTTATTATAAAAATATTTTGGAGAGTGGTGGACATACCAACATCTTAGTTGAAGTTTTTAGTAAAAGTATACAGAAAATCCCAGATTCTCTCAGATGAGGGAATAACAATATAACACGTGATCAAAGTGAAGGGAATATTGGCTATTTTTAATAAATTACGTAAGCGTTTTAGGGAAAAAGTCTAGCGCCAAGGAGACGCGTCATCATTTTCGGTGGGCACGTGAAAGCGATTAAAATGTTCTTTTAGTAATAAATATGCCAAAACGAGAGATTTAATATACCTCCAGCGCGGGAAATAGAACGAAACTGGAGTTTAAGAAAAGTGATTTTGGAATACATTAAGACTTTAAAATATATAATATTAGAATTTGAAATAA
The DNA here is from genome assembly GCA_013235015.1 of Araneus ventricosus. Lineage (NCBI taxonomy): Eukaryota > Metazoa > Arthropoda > Arachnida > Araneae > Araneidae > Araneus > Araneus ventricosus. The sequence goes on along the minus strand of BGPR01014217.1, from coordinate 12,138 downwards.
AATTAAGTGAGGTTATTACACACACACACACACACATATATATATATA
>BGPR01014217.1:0-11690 GCA_013235015.1 Araneus ventricosus | reverse complement strand
ATATATATATATATATATATATATATAATAACCAATGTATAAAATATAACATAATATTCAAAAGAAATATATATATATACATAAATAATCATATTATCTTTTGTATTTCATTTGTATGATTATTGATAAGGTAATTTGATTGTAATTTTAATTTTTAGATTATTATTTGTATATATTGAAAATATAATACATGTTTTGATTAATTGAAATATTTAACTACATATATATATCAATGTCATGAAAATCAATCAATGTTGAAATTAAATGGAAAGACTGTGGTTTATCGGTAAAAGCGTATAGATGCTCATCAGGGGTAAATAAGTGAAATCTATACGAACCACTAAAAAATTAGAGAAATCACAATGTTTTCAGCGAACAGTGCTAGCATAAAGCTAAAAACACTGTCCTTCACCCCGAACATTATGATAGACCAAGAATTTGAATGAAATACCAAATATAAGAAATAATTTTACGAACCTAAGACTGAGGGATGCAGCCAACGGCAGACAGGACAAAGAAATGAACTGAACGCGTCATGTAGTTTCCGGATGTTTACGAAATATCAAGTTACTTTCTTTTGCGCCAAACTTCTAATGTTGGGGAGTTTCGATTAAGATGAAGTTACCGATGGAAGCAAAGATGAAAGCTATCTACATTGAGAAAACGATGACGATTAAAGATATTATGATAAAAAAGGAAAATGATAACAAAAGGGTGTATTAAAAAATTAAAGATTAAGGAGAAAAAGGTAATGAAAAAGAGAAAATGATAACAAAAGAGTGTATTTAAAAATTAAGGTGGAAACGGTAAGTTTTAAATAATATTTGAATTTGAATTCCATTAATAAACGACTGAAAAATGCGTTTTCGAGTTAATCACATTAGACCTGTCTGGCTTGAGAGACCCTACTACAGAATTAGAAAATGCGGCAGCATAGCTCTAATATGCAATCCTTTACTTACATCTTAAAGCCATTAATTAAAGGTTCGTAGAAGGAGGTAGGAATTTTATTACTATTAAGGTTATTTATAAGGTGCTGAATTTGTTTCTTGATTAAATTTTTATCGCTGCATGATTTGTTAATTCTTATGAGTTGATTAATGATAGTGTTTTTGTAGATTTTAGAAGAGATATTTGACTTCCAAAAAATATATCTATTGACATTCAATTTAAACTTGTTTCTTTTGTCATAAATATCTATTTTTAAAGTATTTTGGCAATCAATAATCAAGTCCAGAAAAATAACTGGTTCTTGATAGCTATTGGTTTGGATTAATTTAAGTTCATTTGGATACAGATTATTATTAGTTGTATTGAAATCTTTATGAATAAAAATAATGAGGCCATCAATTAATCTAAAGAATGAATTCGAATTAATAGCGATATTCCGTTCAAAAAAGTGTAGAAATAAATTGGCAAGTAGAGATGAATAACTGGTCCCTTGTGGGATGCCTTTAATTTGCTGAAAGATATTTTCCTCGTTGAAAATGAAGTTATTGTAAACACAGTAATTTGTAAGATCTTTCCAGAATGTTATTGGGATGTTAAGTAAATTGTTTAGGTCGTAGAAATAATTGATTAAGACTTCTTGTAATTTATCTAATGGGATGTCTGTGAAGAGGTCTTAAAAATCATAAGTTTCTATTGTATCTATTTTATTATTTTAAGGAATTCGATAACTTCATTATTGTTTTTAATTATCCAGGTAAAATTTTCGTCTTATATATATATATATATATATACTAATTCTCATTTATTATGGGAGAGTGGCGGACATACGCGCATCTTAGTTGAAGTTTCAAGTTAAAAAGCGAACAGAAAATTTCCTCAGGTAGGGATTTAGCATATAGACACGTGATCAAAGTGAAGGGAATAATAGCTATTTTTAGTATATTACGTAAGTGTTTTAGGGAAAAGTCTGTAAAAGAATTCGCGATTTATGTGTGCGCATGAAAGCGATTAAAATATTCCTTTAACAATAAATATGCCAAAACGCGAGATTTAATATACCTCCAGCGCGGGAAATAAAACGAAACTGGAGTTTAAGAAAAGTGATTTTGGAATACATTAAGACTTTAAAATATGTAATATTAGAATTTAAAGCAAAATTAAGTGAGATTATTTTATATATATATAAGCGTGGCACTTATTATAATGGAGAACAAATAAAATTTTTTAAGCGAAAACCCTTCATTTTTTTCATTTTACCATAATGTGTAAGTACACCACATAATTCTTCAATATATAAAGATTAACCCTTGCCGTATCGAGCTTGATTAACCCATTGCGGACAGGTACGGAGTATAGAGGTCGCCAGTGGGAGCTGAGTAAAAACTATCGGAGGTGGAGAGTTTACCATTCTTCTCACCTCGCATTAGCATTCCTCCTACTTGCACCGACACTTTCACTGACAATGAATCTGTCAGTTTTGTCTGATCTCGCTTGAAAGTACATGAAACGCTTCCCATAATCCAACCTGGCTGTCACGAAGCGGAGGGACATTATTTTTGCAGAGCAATATTCGGATACTGCTTTCTGTGGTCTTGAAAAAAAATTGCTTTTGCTCTGCATCCTTTGTTAAGAGTCGATTCAATTGCTTGCATAAATTTTATCCCTTTTTCGACTGTTGTCCACTCAACTGGTACGGAGGCTATCATGGCATCAGGCACGGGGACATGGGGTGGCGTTCTGTATCATTGATAATACTGAGTTTCCCGGGAATGTTTCTTATAACTTTAAATAAGAATCGTCTCTATCCGAAAGACATAGACTGAGATTTAGAAATCCAATTGATCCACGTCCAATTTTTTAAAAATAAATTAAAATTTTTCTGAGAAGTGAAGTCTGCTAATGCTTTTTCTGGAGAAAAAGCAAAAATAAAGTAAGTTTTTTGATGTCGTATCTAAATTCTGAATGATTTAAATAGTAAATATTCATTAGAAAATCTTGTTAAAAATTTAAAAATGATATAAATTGATTATATTTATAATTCAACTTAGCCACAATCATACTACTTAACTACACATACATCTAATTGCAAGGACTTTGTACTCCGTTTTCCTCCTGAAAGATTCATGATGGGTTTCAACATTAAATTAACAAGACAGATATGACAGGTATCATGTGAGGATGAATTTACTCCATTATTAAAATATTCCATATTGAAATGTCATATATATTTATCACTAAGATTAAATATTATTGTGAAAATTTGTTCAGAAATGTTTATCTATTATGCTCTCATTTCTTACTAATATTAAAAGAAATTTGATTGCTTCGTTTATAATATTTCAAAGTATTAAAATTAAACATGAAATAAAGTTATCTTAGTTGAGATCTGTTACCGTACAACAAACATAAAATCTTATCCAGGTCATCAGCATTTTTTCTGTGATATCTGTAAATCTATTTTGCATTTCTTTTTAAGGTGTGCACACATTTATTTTGCATATGAGATCAGAAATACCAGAAAATAGCAATTGCTCCGACTTGGTCTTTCTGGAGCTTCCTTTCATTGGAGAATTCAACAAATACTTACAGGCAAATTATCAAATTGGATCGAGGCTTTTTTTGAAGAAAGTCAACTGCAGTGGGTGAGTAGTTCAGTAACAAAGAAATATTAATAATCAAAGTTCTACCTTTGCTTGATATTAACTGACCTGTATTTTATTTGCGGCAGTATGGATTTGATAAAACATTTTATTACTCAGTAATTTAATGCGTTTTACGAATCTGATGACCATGAATCGCTTTAAGAATACAAACTGATACGTGTATCAAATTGTAGCTATTTATAAAAATAATTGCAACTAATTTTTGCTAGAAGAAAAAAATTGTAAATTTTTGCAAACTTAAAAACCAAATGGAAGCATAGACGATACTTTCTATGCAACAATATGTAATATGTTATAATAAAAATATTATTAATCAAGTTTAATTACTTGCATTAATAATTTTTAAAAATTAAGTACGTATAATTAAGTTACGTGTAATTATAAATATTTATACACTTATAAATGCAAATGTTTTTCAGTAAGGCTTAGGGAAAACCGCATTTAATTTTATAAGTGAGTACCAAAAATCAAGAATAAAATTTTACGCTTTAAAATTAAGTTTGAAGCACGGTTTGTGAGATTTAAACGATAGAAAGACAAATTTCATTGCTTTTTACTTTTTTTAACGTTGGATTCCCTACATTGTTATGTAAGTATCTATAAATGATAATAATCCTATTCCGATTTGAAGATAGAATTTAGTCAAGTTAGAACTTCTTCATTATACAAATATTTGTCACCACCACGTTTCGAAATGATCGAAATGTCGCATTTCAAAGTATTTCTAAATTAAGAGTAATTTTTCATCGCGATTAGTGATTTAGCATTGTGACAGGAAATAAATTCACGAGAAGAAAAAGAATGATTAATATTTGCCTTTAAAAAATTGAATTTTCACCGAAAACAGGATTTATGCAGAAGAAATTGAAATAGTTTGTTTAATACTCATTTGAAACCTTTTCTACACATGGACCTAAGCGAAAACAACTCTGAAATTTCAGTGGTTATTTAATTTTTAAAAAAATAAATGTTTTAAAAATGTAGAAAACCGAAAGAAAGTATCTCACATGATGTATTAACAGGAATCATTGATACAGGAGCAATGTTGCTTACGATGTGTATAGGTTTATTTACATCAGATTTAAAGAATGAGACTAAATTTTAATTAATAAAAAAATATGATATTTTCTTGATCATAATTTTTGAAATGAGTTTCGGAAAACATTTTTTTTTCTACGACAGTTTTATAAAAGTTTAGGTGTCGCAAATATATATATTTTCCTTCATTGGATCTTATGCAATTTCCTAAATTTTCGCCAGAAAATATAAAAATCAGAAAATCAAAAAACAGTGATGGAAATATGTCAGTGTATAGTACAATTTTAACTGCGTTATGCGAAGATCTTTATATATCCCAATTGTCTGTTTTTGATTATACTTTATCTAGACAAAATTAGTTTCGACCGCTAGTTATAAATTAAAGCATAATTTGGAATAATATGAGAATGTCGAGGGGAGAACACGCCCATTAAAAATCAGAAAATCTTCTTGAAACACAGCATTACGTCAAGAAATAGTGTAAAAGAAGTAAAGGATTCACTCGTCTGAAAGCGAAATCCATTCATTTTATGTATAAAAAGAAATATCGAAATCAGTTGCATTTTTTGTTGTGCCTGTGCATGAGTGTATTACAGGGTAGTTCGCCGGACCTAGAAACGAAATTTGGCATAAACATTCTTTGAAGGGATAAATTTTAATTAGAAATTTAATTAGTTAAAAATTAAGCAAAATTTTAATGTTTCTGATTAATAACTTCCTAAAATATTACAGCAAAAATATAATTTTTACACCATCCCAAAATGCAAAACATTACCTTTTCAATGATATAAAGTTGCTGTACAGTTTTCTACCTAATTTCAATAAATTTTTAAACATATTTTTAGGCATAATTTACATCAATGATTTCCATTGTTGCAATGAAGGTCAATTTACTTTCATTGTTTCATCAAACATTTCAACAGCATATTTTTTATCAGTTAAAAACGTGATATGCAAACTGATATCAGTTTTTACATGCTGATTTAGAAACATATTATCTTAAAATGATACTATTTTTTATGTATTCTTTCATATTCCTATTTCACGCACATTAAATATTTCTCATTTGTAATTTGTAATTATTTTTAAAATGCATTCTTATATCGCATCTTATAAAATTTCGCTAATGAGGCTCGAGCTATGCGAGCTATCATATTTATTCCAGTCAACGAAGGAAAAATTGAGAAAAAAGGGTTTAGTTTTGAAATTTGGCACATTTCTTGGGAGTAGTGTCCTAAACTAAAAGTCCCCGCCCGTAAAGACCCCAGAACTGTTTATTAAATAGGCTTGTTTGCGAGAAACCTGTTTAATAAACTGTCATGATCCATGCCTTCCCTCCACAAGTCTACTATCACTCCCTTCTACTCAATCTTTTGGTTCTGTTAACGCTCTAAATGAGGGTATTTAGATAGTGTAATCAAAATCTACATACCTGTGTTGAGTTTAACTTAAAAGCTCGCAACCAGTCTGTCACAGCTCAACAGAAACATTTTCTTGCCAATGGAAGGAATAAGACCAGTTTTATAAAATTATTAACACATTAAATGGCTTCTAAAGGAATTGAAACAAGAGTCGCTGCAGGGGATGCTGATACTTATATTGTGAGATCTGGGCTAGAGAAAGCAACTTCTCATCCCGTTGTTGCTATAATAGGGCAAGAAGTAGACCTAGTCGTGTTACTGATTGCTCTGGCACCAACAGAAAGTAACATTTATTTTATAAAGCCTGGAAAGGGAAAAGTAGAAGCTAAATTATTTTTGACAAGAAAGCTGCAGAAGGAACTTTCTTTTGCCCAAACCATCCTCCTTCTCCATGCATTCAGTGGCTGCAACATAACATCAGCCATTTATCGAAAAAGCAAAGCACTATAGTTACATTGTTCAAAAATAAATTGAGACAGACGAAACACATTGCTGACATCTTTTATAACCTCTCAACACCAAATGTTATCTCACAAGCCGGTGAGAGAAGCTGTTCCTAGCCATATATAAAGCCACTGCTGATGGACATAATTTGAATAATCTGATATATGCAGCATTTCTCAAATCATCAACCAAGATCAAAGCTGAACTCCTTTCAATTCCGCCAACCAAAGGACGGCGGATCAACACTCGTTTAACAATGTGTTTCTGTTTGTAGCACCTGCCATGGTACCTGTACTAATGGTACCCCTGTAGAAGAAGAGTTCGAACTTGATCAAAGAGTAGTAGAAAAAGTAAAAAATATAACGAAATTTGATTAAGAACAAGGGTAAAAATAGGTTATGCATATTTTTATGTATGCATGTATATATATCTACTAGCTGATATGCCCGGCGTAGCTCGGGATAAAAAATATTCAAGTACTTATAACACTTTCAATTTACTAAAAGTGCTTTTCGCGGAGCGTCTTTCGTTAATTTTCGTTAATCAACTGACCCTTTGGACCAAGAGTGAAACACCCTTCTTCTTTTTCTCTCCTTAGTTTGAACCACCTAGCAAGAATCTCGTAGTCCTTCGTATTCCGTTTTCCCCATCTTTCATATCTTGTATTTTGACGTTGACTTACGTCTCTTCATAGTGGTCTAATTGTGTGTCGGGAAAGGAAAAAAATTATGACGCTTTTCGTGATATTTTTAAACGCTTACAGTTCCGCAACCAAATAACATAGAGAGTTTTAGTTTCATTTAACAGAGAAAGGTTGACATTGAAGATTGCAAAAATGATTTTAGAATTTGGAATTACGGTTTAGTCACAGTCGAGCTTCAAAGTTGGTGAAAATCACGAAGGATTTTGATGACGTCACAGCCACCGACGCGCGCGAACGCATCGGTTGTGAGCGGTATATTAACTGGATTTTAACATATCAATAATTAATTCATTTCAGGTTAATTAATTCTTTTAGATTAATTCATTTAACAGAGAAAGGTCATAGAGCATTGGTCATAGGTCAAAGTCACATAGAGCTGCTTTTGTCACAGAAAGTCACAGTTGAGTAATCGATTAATTAACTGTCCTTAATTAATTATTATTAACAATTGTTGATTTTAATTGAGCTGTCCTCTCCATCGATTTAATTGAGTTGAGTTGGTTTTAGTTTCATTTAACTGAGAAAGGTCATAGAGCATAGGTTAAAGTCACATAGAGCTACTTTAGTCACATAGAACAACTTTAGACACAGAAAGTCACAGTTGAGTAAGGTAAGTAAGTTTACGCCCCTCAATCCCAGCGACCGTTTCGCAGAGACAGCCTGCCGTCAATTTTTTTTTTTTGCCATTATCCGGACAACAATTCTCTTCTCTTTAGTGTTTTTGTCACTGACCGAAAAAAACCTCATATTGTTCTTTCTTTTTCACCTTAGGCCCTCTCCCTCCGGTAGGAAGTGCGATCAACAATCTTGAAGGTTTTTACACACTCATTATGATCATTATAAAATTCGTAAAATTAAATGAAGCACGGCGGAAAGAGAGTAATTAACATAATTGTGTTGTGGTGCAAACATATTGAAAGAGTTATATGCTACAAAATAAAAGCTAAATAAAATTGCTGCCTTTCTGTTAATATTCAAAGAAAACAATATTTTACACAATGGTAAAAATACCGGAATGAAGGATTTGATAAAACGATCAATTGTTTGAATTTTATTACAATAACATAAAGCATTGTTACAGATTGTGTATAAAATAAATTAGAAATGTTTATTAAATTAAGAAAAAGAATGAATAAAATTTAATTTGAAATCATTAAAAAGATAATTTTCTGCTCTTTAAATGTAATAATTTCTCTTATGTAAATGTGCTCTTTATGTAAATTATCGAAGTGCAGTATATTTTTTCTGAAATTATTGACTAATCATTGAGATAAAACGCCGAAAATTGGCTTAATTTCAGTTATTTATTTAAATATCTTAGGAAATAATTATTTTGAAAGTTTGGAAAAGTAGAATTAATCTAGGAACGGGCCCCAGAATGGCATGTAAAAATTTCATGTCAAGAATTCGCCGTTTAGGAGGAGTTCTTGCGACAGATAAAACGTTAGAACATCTTTTTTCCACCCTCCCTTTTTCCTCTTCTTACAATAGGAACCGGACTAAGTAGCCCTGAAGGTCTAGCACACACTCATTAGGACCAGTTAAAAATTTGTGAAAATTAAACAAAACATCGAGAGATCACTAACGTCCTTGGATCACTGTATAACCGTATTAAAAGCTGTTAATGCTACGACAACCGGAAACCGGAAGTGAAAAGTCTTCTTTGTTGTTTATGCTCAAAGAAAACAATAATTTCTTATATGAACTTTATTACTGGCAAAAGCCCGCGCGTGAAACAGTAAATTGGCTTGAATTTATTTCTATAAGAATAAAATTATTTTTAGAAATTGCTTTAAAAATATTTTTTTAAACCTTTATATTAATCAGAGAAAACATTTCATTGCAATGGAATTAATATCATTAAAAAGATAATTTTCAGATCTTTAAAACGGCATAAAATAATTGCTGTCTAATAAGTATTTCAGAAGTTATTGGCTTAAAACTTCTAAGCAGCGGCTAATTTTCGTTATTTAATTAAATATCTTAAGAACTAATTAACTCTGAAAGTTGAAAATAGCACCGTTGACCTAGAAATGTGCTCTAGAATGTCGTGTACAAACTTCATGTCGCTACGGTACACCGTTTAGGAGGAGATCTTGTGACCGACAGACAGACGGACGGACAGATACATGTATTTTCTGCTTTATATTATCTATAATATGACATGAAGTTTGTACACGACATTCTAGAGCACATTTCTAGGTCAACGGTGCTATTTTCAACTTTCAGAGTTAATTAGTTCTTAAGATATTTAATTAAATAACGAAAATTATCCGCTGTTAAGCCTAATGCTTAGACGAGTTTTTCCAATAACTTCTGAAATGTTTATTGCAAGAAAATAATTGTTACGCTATCTTAAAGAGCAGAAAATTAGCTTCTTAATGATATTAATACCATCGGCTTAAAATATTTTCTCTGATTGTTATTAACGTTTAAAAATATATTTTAAAGCAATATTTAACAACACTTTCTATTCTTATAATATTAAGTTCAGTCCAATTTACTGTTTATGAATTACTCTTCACGTGTTTCATTAACAGAGGCAGAAACGCACGTGCTGCGTGATTAAGAAAATATTGCTTTTATTTGAACATTAACTTAAAGACAATGTTCTTGCTGCCGTTTTTATTTTAAAACATATACAACTTTTACTATGCATGTACAATAATCCAATGACGTTAGTTTGATTATAATGCGATTTTTCACGTTTAATTTTAATCCTAATTAGTGTGTAAATTCATTGAATGTTTTTTAATTCCCGAACAACGGAACAGCGGCGGCGAAAAATTGTTTTATTTAGTTCTTCTAAAATACTTAACCAGTTAGTGATTTTTCTTAAATTTCTTAAATTATTTACTTTATGAACGCTCAAAGAAAGGCAAAGATATTTTATTCTGAAAGTCTTACCAAAATGCATTAAAATTAGTCGTGGTACAAGCAAGCTAAAGAACAAAAATAAAAAACACGTGAATTGCATTTCATTCAATGAGCTGAGAAACGAAAGAACGAGACTCATAAAGAAAAACTGTTTATTTAGTTTAAAGAAAATACCTAATCAATTTGCGATTTTTCTTAAACTTTTGAAAATATTTTGTTTTTAAATGCCTAAAAGAAAGAAACAAGAACCGATTTTTAAAAAAAGAATTTCATAAACCCAAAGAATACGGAATTCAACGTTTTGTGTACTAAAGAAAGAACTGATTCGAAATTGGCGCTTGATACATTTGCCAAATAGATTTTGCGATTACTAGAGATTCAAACAGTGTATTAAATTGGGAATTTTTCAAAATTGTTCACAGTACAGAGGAACTGATAAGCAAGGTTTATCCTGCCCTACAAGCTAATAAGAGGAATAGAGATTGGTTGTTGAATGGATAATTTTGGCACTGACTAATGAAAGTTTAGATCAGATAAATGAAAAAAAAATACTTCACAAATGGAGGGATGTATTACAGAATATCTATCTGTAGATACGGTAATGGGCAATAGAAAGTAAAATCATATTCTGTAGAGTTCTTCAACCCCATAGAATTGTCAGGGAAACCTTCCGATAAGCTGATATTAAAATTCGGTGTGCCAGAACTATTCATACGTAACCTCGATGTACTGAGACTGCGCAACGGCACACGGTTTCAAATTACACACTTAGGACCAAAAGTCGTGCTAGATACTGATATGACTGGCATAGCGAGAGGAGAGAGTGATAAATTCCACGCATTCCGATAACACCGAAGGATTTACAATCACAGCTCAAAAGATAACAATTCCCCTTAAAATTAGCATTTGCCAGGCTCAGTACAATTTACCTAACTATAACAGCAGACACATGCACTCCTGTTAGTCGTCCAATTCTGTTTTATCAACCGTCAGAACTTTTAATTTCCCCTTTCCCTTATAACGAAACATTTACATTCGGGAATTTAAAAAAAATAACAATTCAAATTCTTCGCGCACGAAATCGTGGGTAATAGCTAGTATATATATATAATATTATATTATAGATATATTGCAATATAGAGACGCCATTTTGAAAAAAAAATTATTTCTTAAAAATAAAATTAACATTTTCACTCAATTATTGTAATCAAGGACTTTTTATGTCACTATATATTCTAAACTAATCATCCTGCAAAAAAATATGTAGGACTATTTTTGTACGAAATTTAATGTAGTTTAATTTTGTAAGTTAAGTTTGTTAAGTTTTTTTACTAAAATCAATTGTTTTCGAGATATTTAAGGAAAACTGATAAATCCCCCATTGAACCCCCCACGCACCCCCACCAACGGAGACTTTTAGTATGTCTTTTAGGTCAATCTCCATCAAAACTATGCAAAATTTCAAAACTAAGGGAAACGGATGTGTGGGGAGTAAGGGAGTACGACTCTTCATTAAATAGGTTTGTCAGACGCTCTCCCCTCTCCAACATATATAATATTTCTCTTGTTTAATTATTATATAGGCATAAAGTT